>PVLA01014196.1:0-32078 GCA_004027455.1 Hydrochoerus hydrochaeris
TATCAACTAGTGATTTCTTACTGTTTATTTTTTCTTGAAATTCTGTATTGTTTATACCCTTTTTTCTGTTTTACTTTTTCCCCCCTCTCTCTTTAAATAAAATTTTAAAAAAAATGAACGAGCAAACAGGCATGATGTATACATCCTACTATCAAGTGCTTCAGGAAAAAATGAGAAAGAAAAAAATAGAAAAATGTTAAAAATTAATGAATCTAAGTAAAGGGTATATGAGTTCTTTGTATTATTCTTGCAACTTCTGTAAGTTAATTTTTTTAAATGAGAAAATAAGGAAGAGAGAAATTTCATCTCCAATCCTCGGTCTGGAATGGGTTCCTAAGCTTGGAACATGACTCCCCCACTGGACATCTCAAATAAACATGTGCCTATTGCCTGTGTCACCCTGCCTCCCTCACCATGTTTCCTTCCCCTACATTATAGATTGGTTCCTGCCATCACCATCCATCTGGAAAGTCAAGCTGGGAGCTAGCAGTTATCTAAGGCATCTCATCCATTCATCTTTACATCCGTTTGGCCAACATTCTTCCTCCTCTCCACCCCCATCGGCACTCCTTGATTAGGTCAAGGAGTGTAATTTTCCTAACTGCACACAGTTTCTTGCCAATCCATTTCGGCTGGTCTCCTTTTCTCTAGTCTTGTTTTTTGACTCCTCCCTTACAAATCTGGGCATCACTTTGTTTCCCAAGTGAACTTCCAAAAGGGCTAACATATTTTTTGTTCTTTATTGAAAACTCTTTGATGGTTCCCCACCAGGCTGAGAAAAATAGTTGCTCATGAGAGCTCAAGTCTAGTTTCTTTTGCCTATTGGCTTCTTTTGCATCCATTCCTGACTCTCAGTCTCACCCCAGGTTCTGGGGTACCACCTATCTGTGGTTCCCAAGCCAGCGCAGATGCTCTCTACTTCAGTGACTTTTACTCTTGCCTTGAATATATTTGCTTTGGTTCTCCACCTATGTCTGAATCCTCTGCCTCTGTCTAGTACAACTGTAGTGTCCCCTGGCCTTAGGGCCCTCTCTGACTGCCCTGAATGGCTTTCCTGGAATCCCAGGCATGCTGAGCAAACCATGTCATCTGTTATTTGGGTTGTCTTGATTATGAGCTAGTCAAGGACCTTGTTTTGTTCATCTCTGTAAAACAAAGAGGCGGCCCAATGCTTGCCATGCTATGCACTGACCAAACATTTCTTGAAAATGAATAAAGATGAACTCTCTCATCTGCCTAAGCCACATTTTTAATTACATCATAGTGACAATACTAGGTAGTTCTTACAAATACTGTTGTTTTGAAAAGTCCTTACAACCAGAGGACTATCGATTGGCCAGATGTACTTTGTCTAATTCTATTCCCATGATTCCTTTTTTCCATTGTTCCCTTTTCTGTGTGGTCTCCTATAACATGAAAATAAAAAAACATTTCCATCTGCTGTGAGAAACATCCAAAAATTCTCCTACCAACAGTTCCCTGTTTTAAAGAAAAACAAAAATGTTAAAAAAGAAGGCAAGAAAACAGTGTGGATCGTGTTTATTTTATTTAAACTCATTTTGTTTTTCTCACTGTTCATCTGTATAGATTTTGGGACCTTAGGGAGGAAGGCCAGAGCCTTCTGTTGCTTGCTTCGGGTGTAAACATGTCTGGGAGCGTGGGGCTTGGCTCGCCTCTGAGGTATCCTCTAGGCCACTTTCCAGTGCAGAGTTCCAAAGCCCCCACATGAATCCATCTCAATATTCTCTTTTGGGATTAAGAATAGAGTGGTGAAAAGGATGTAACTTTTCTGGAGGAAGATCACAAATTTTATTTTGCTCCTTGTATCATCTTCTGTTTTCTGAGCTTTTGCTTAACATAAGTGAGAACTAGCCGCTCATAAATTATAGAGCAATTTTTTTTTTGATACTGGGGAATGGACCTAGGGCTTTCACATTGAGTGACAGCCTCAGTCCTTTTATTTTATTTTATTTTTGTTTTGAGACAGGAACTTGCTAACTTGTGCAGGATGGGCTCAAACTTGTGCTCCTCCTGCCTCAGCTTCTCAGAGTGCTGGGATTACAGGCTGTAGCACCATACCTGGTCATTGTACAGCAATTTCTATGCAGAATTTCACCTCCATGTAACTTAGGGGAACTATTCTTATTGTGGAGGTTTACAGCCCAGAAATGGATACTCCAGGAGGCAACGTATTCCTTATTTGGAATAAACAGACTATGCAGGACAAATGCCTTTTAGGGTTCAAATTTTGCATGTGTAACATGAGTGTGATGTTATCTCCTTCATGTGTGAGGACTCACTGAGCAAAATGAAGTACCCAGAAGAGATGTGGGGTCTTAGTGCTATAAACCCACTAGATGTAATTCTCCTCCTCATTCAGCAGAAAATTGGAGAGAGAGGAATGGGGTAGCACAAGCTGAGTGCTCCCACTATGCATGGCAGTGCTGTGGTATGTGACTCAGGAGGCAGAATGGATGATGCTTTTTAAAATGTGTAATAGATAATTCAGTTACAGGCATGGGAATAAAGTTACACTGAAGTCTTCTTTAAAATGTTGCTTTGGTGCTACATGGTGAGAGGTCTTCCTCATCTCTGAAGGGAGGTGGGAGTCAGGCAACCTTAACTGGCTTACTTTCTAACTAGTCACTTGATCTTCATAGAAAGAACGATTAGGTCTTTGGGGTTTTTTGTACTTATCTATGTCATTTCCAGATTTTTCTCACAGTAAATCAATTCTATACCACTGATACAAGTCTGCAACATCTGGGATAAATAGCATTTTTCAGAAGGTCATGTTTGTATCTTTAGAGCAAGGCCACCGAGTATATGAATCATAGCAAACATTCCACTTCCTACAGCAATGTTTTTATTTTAAGGCAGCTAAACCAGGGAGGTGATTTATTTGAAATTCTATTGTGATCATTTTTCAGTGATTAAAATGTACCATTTTTTGAGCAGTAGCTCTAGTGTGATTTCAGGAAGCCCCTATTCCTATGCCTTCAGAAGAAAACCAATAATCACTGGATTCTTTGGTAATGAACAATTGTTCCTTGAACAGAGTGATTGTCAGTGAGGTTAAATTGGGTGGGTCCATTCTCAGATTCTATGACCTCTAGTTTCTGAGACATAACCCAAGATACAAGCGGTTTCTTCCTGGGATTTCTACTGGGCTATGGGGAAATCTAATTGTAAAGTCCTTTATCTTTTTCCTAGGCTTTGCCTAAATATTGGATTGGTGGTGAAACACTTTATTCCCAACTTCAGTCACTACATGATGCATGTATATCACTGACTCCTCACTATCCATTGAAAAAAGTCAGGTCTCCATCAAAAAACTCTTCTATGTGACACAGCCAACATTTGCTCTGATATGTCCCTTTCCTACCTATTCAATTTCAGTTTCTTTTTGCATTTGTAATTTGCCCTCTGCATGTATCAGATCAGAAATTGCCATGCAAATTGTTGTTCACTGTTGTGTTTTGACTGTGTTATTTCCCCACCTGCTAATCCTTTTTTTCCTTTTCACCCACTCAAATCTCCCCAGCTCGTCATAGCCCAAATGGATCTTTTTTTTCCCTATTAGAGTACTAATACACACTATTTTTTGGCTCCCTTAATTTCTTTATTATTAATAGTTGATATTTACTCACTGTTTTTCTCTTTCTTTCTTTCTTTCTTTTTTTTTTTTTTTTGAGATAGGATTTCACTAGATAGAGCAAGCTGGCCTCAAATTTGCAATCCACTGACCTCAGTCGTCTGAGTGTTGAAATTGCAGGCATATGTCACACACCTGGTTCTTTTATTCATTCTTTCAATAAGTATTTACCTAGGATCCACTATGAGTCAGTCACTATTCAGGTACCATGGTAAGTAAGACAGAGTCTTTACCCTGTTGGAAATTTTATTACAGTTTGAAAGACAGTGTATAAGCAAGTAGTATAACTTCAGGTTTTTAAACAAATACTACACCTCAGGTTGAAAAATAGGCCATGAAGAAAAAAAAATTCACAAAACAAAAAGGCATGGTAAGGGTTAGAGTGTGACCATGGGAGCAGGGAGGTTTTCCTCCAACAGGAAGACATTTGGCAGTTGAACAGAGACTTTGATTATGAGACAAATCAAGTATGAACAAAACACAAGGGAAGGATGTCCTAGGTAAAGTGGCTGGCAGGTCCCTGAGGCAGGAAGATGCTAGAAAGGCGAGAGGTGTTGTAGAAAGTGATGAGGTCAGTGTGGGACAGAGGATAGCAGCCAACGTGGTAGGGTGGAGAAGATGTGGTAGAGAGCCGAGAGCCTGCAGAACTTTGAGAAAGAGTAGAATCAAGAGCCACTCCATAGGGCCAAGTGTGAGTGCAGGGATGAAGATACCATTTCCCAGTAGAAAATATTTAGGGAAGGAAATGAATACTGGTTTGTGTAGCACTTGGGTTGCTGGACCTGGAAACAAGAGTTCCTTTTTGGACACATTAAGTGTAAAAACCCTGTCACATTTACTTATAGATGAGTAGAGAGTATGCTATGTAAGTCTGTAGATAAGAGGTCAGGCTGTAAACTTGGAATCCACCTATAGCCAAAAGTCTGGCTGAAATCACTTAAGAAGACAATATAGATTGAGAAGAGGCTGGTGCCCTGGTGCCCACCAGCCCTTAGAGGTCAGGAAGGAGGACCTAGAAGGGAGACTCTGAACTTGTGGCCACCACAGTGTCCCATGTATCAGACACTCTGTGGTACTGTGTGGTATCATGTGTGCCAGGACTTGTCATGATGACTGGGGTTGCGATCTTCTTGCAAGCATTTGCATTTCTCCATGAAGGCAGTGGTAGAGCTGCAGTGTTTTCTTGGAGGGTAGAGTCTTGGCAAGGTCAATGTTTACCATGTACTTAGTGTTCCAATTTTTTTTTTCACAGACTGGACACTGCCAGGTTCTTGGTGGGGGGAAATGTGGCTGCTTCCTTTCTAAAGGACTGGATCTATGAGTTAGTTAAGAATTCTCAGACCAACTTTGCTGGCAGTAAATGGACACAGAGAAAAAATACATGAATTATGCCCAGCCCAATTGAGTCAGCAGCCAGGCTGAGGCCACACTGCAGTGTTCATTTAAGCATGGGCCAAGGATCGCCAGCCTCTCAGTCACCAGCAATGCTGCTTTTAAAAAATTGCTAACGTATGTTAATTGTCTACTAAGTGCTTTACAAGTGGTAACACATAATCATCACAACTACTCCATAAAATAGGCACTAATATCCCCACTTTACAGATGAGGACATTGAGACCTGAGAGCGTTCCAGAGATAGTACAGCGGCAGACAGTCTGACTCGTGAACCAGGGCTCTCACACACAATGCCACACAGTTGCTGAGACAGAATCTGAGAACTGGACACAAGAGTAGTCTGTACTTAGAAAACTCACTGGGACATATTCAAGTTTTTGACATCCCTAAGCCTCTTTTTTTTTTTTTTTTTTTTTTTACTAAATTCATTAGTTCCACAGATTGTTCTTAGTAATATTTGTTAAACATAGGTCACAATCTACTGTATACTTTATCATTTACAGAGACATAAAACATATAATCGCACACTGAACCAGCTGGCATAGTCTAATATGTTGACAATAATTACCTAGCAACTTAAAGCCTAGCGCCATAGACACTGCTGCAGCCTATTTTCAACACGAATAATGTATCTTCTTTCCTGTGTTTATGATTTGCCTGCTGAGATTCATAAACAATAATGAAACAGCAGCTGAGGATGTAACTTCGTGGTTGCCTAGTGTACATGAAACCTGGCGTTCAATTCCTAGGACCACACACACAGACAGTAGAAAGAAATAAGGCGTGGCCAGCACGGTGGGCCACGAATGACTCCTTGGTGGTTATTTGACTCCTTGGTTGGTTATTTGCCTTGCTGCTTGCAGGGAGGTGACCCCAGGCACATCTCAGCCCTGCACTCCTCGGGTTAGAACATGTAAAGCCTTTTGACAGAGAGCCATCAGGAAGACAATACAGTCTTTAATCTTCATGGATGATTTCAAAAGCTTATGGAGTGAAAGGGAAATTGAGTTAAGTGGTAAAAGGGGGAATGAATCTTTCTTAGGTAAGAAAAAGAAAGGAATGTGTTAAATACAAGATTTTTAGATTACTGGTGATAGCATTCAGCACACTCCTTTCCTTTGACAAGGAATGTGTCTTACTGTCATAGGTCTCCACCCAGACTGACACTACAATTTGCAGCCTTGCCATGGGAAGACTGGTTTCACCTGTTTGCAGTTGTTGACCTGTGAGTCATCAGTTCAGAGGTTTGTTAAGCAGATTTCCCAGGCAGTTTATCCTACGCACATTTTCTAATCCCACAATAGAGAGCAATAAAGGCTACACACCTGTTGTGTATTGTAGGACAAAACAAAAATCTGAAAACAATTTGGAATAGGAACGAGGCCATTTACTAGGTCTAGGGAGACTGAACATTCACACTGGGGAGACCATTCATGTGAGGGAGAACTGAAATCTGATTCTTCTTTTCTGAAAAGAAGGAAAAATAAATGAAGTGCAGAATGGGGATAAGGAAGATTAGTAATAGAAAACTGGAAATTGAGATGAACTACTAAAGCCTAGGTCCTAGGTGATAGGATGTTAAATTTAGCAGACAGAGTGGGAGAGAGAGAAAGACAGAGACAGAGATAAGGAGTCAGAGAGACAGACATAGAGAGAGACAGGGCATGGAGGGAAGGGAAAAGGGAGAGAAAGTAACAGAGGAAGAAATAAAGGCAGGCTGGAAGCCAAATACAGATGCCAAATTAAATTTGAATTCCAGATAAACAGTAAAGGATTTTTTTAGTGTAAGTATGCCTCAGGCATTGGATGAAACATACAAAAAATTAACCACTGCTTATCTGAAATTCAAATTTGAGCAGGGGTCATGTGTTTTATCTGGCACTCTTACTTGAGCAGTGCCTTTTAATCTCAGTTTGAAAAACAAATCCTTTTAGAAAACAGATGTCTTCAGGAAACTGAGTCATGGATTCAACAACATAAATTCTTGCTAATTATGTTGCATAGTGTGATGGGATTATATATATATATATTTAATATTAATAAACTAGCAATAGTAATGACAAAACTTACTTCAATTTTGAAAAACTATCCATTTATTTATTTGGTATGACTTGGAATAAACAAAATGGACAATACTGATTCTAAGATTTATGGATAAGAAAACATCTATCTATTCATCCCTTTATTTGTTTTTGGCCTATCTTTCTCTGTAAAAAGGCTTGCTGGTAAATTTATTTTATTTTAGTAATTAAAAGAAATGCCAGGGACCAGGGATATAGGTCCGTGGCACAAGCGCCTTTCTGGCAAGCACAAGGTTGTGAGTTCAATTCCTGGTACTCCCCCACCAAAAAAAGAATCGCCATGTATAGCTACCTTGACCTAGTTTCTTAAGTAATTTTGCATGGTAATAATCTAAATTTAAAGAAGTAATAGACTCAGTCAAGATAAAACAAACTCCAAAAGAAAAAGCAGAGTTGCCACAACCTTGGAACAACCACTTACTACAACCTGTGGGATCCCACTTTGTCAGGATGGCAATGAATTAGCTCCATAATCAAATATAGAGACAGAAACTCTAGGCTTAGTGCTAGGCTCTAGGCTGGCAGCGGGAGAAAAGGGAAGATGTAGCGTGAAGAAGAAAAAAGTCTAAGTAAAAGTAGTTCCAAAGTACAAACTCTGAGGCTAGAAGAAATGAAGACAAGACTAGGGGCCAGATAAGGGAAGGAACTTGATCTGATTCGTGCTTGGTGGGGAAAGAGGATGGTGGCAGAGAAATGAGGAGTAAGGATGAGAAGGAGGATGAGAAGTGTGTAGACTGACCAATGTCTGAGGAGCTGTCCGGTAAAAGAAAATGTAACTCATGTATCTGGTTCCAGAGCTAATAAAGCGAAGGCTAATAGACAGCAGGAGGCTAGATCTTGATGCCATGTAAGCAAGAACTTTCTAATTTAGAAATGACTGTGCTCAAGTGGGTTGCTACTGGAAATGTGGAGTAGAGGCTGGCTGGCTGTCATCTGGCCTGGAACAGGGGACTCATGCCTTAGAGGATAACAGGCCCAGATGCTCCCCAAGGATTTTTCTCACTTTTAAATGTGTTTCAACCCCAAAATGACCACAGAGATCTCGAGTCTGTTACTGATCATTATGTTTACAGTGCCTAGAACAATGGTTGATACACAGTAGGGCCCAGTAGAATTACAAGGTCACAGGGCGTGCTCTTGGAGGAGGTGGTGCTCATTTGGTGCTTAACCTTGGTGTGACATGGAAGAGAAGGGAGTTAAACCAAATTAACACATAGTAGGCATGGTGAGATAGTACAGGGCTACATTTATGAAAGCTACAAAGAACACAACCCGTGTTTACCCAACCATACCAGCCTAAAAAAGAGCTAAATAGGAAAAAGTATACAATTTTTATTGTCAATCTAAAGAAAATAAACCAGAATTTCTTTGGTTCTTTTATTCCCAACAACCATTATCCGAGGCATTATCAACCCCTCGGATTTCTCCCCAATAGATCCTGGCAGCTCCTTGTGGTGTTCTTGTCTTCTGAAGCGATGGCTATAAGAGCATTTTTGCATTTGGTTCTTTGCTCTTCTCTGGTTGTTTTCTCTCCTGCTTTGTCATGCTGTGGTAATGTCCTTTTTTTCCTCATCTGTTTGTTTTGTTTTTGTAATATTGGGGGTTGAACCCAGGGCCTTTTTATTGAGTTACTTCTCCAATCCTTTGATTGATTGATTGACTGATTGATTAGACAGTGTCCTGCTAAATCACTAAATTGCCTCCACTGGGCTTCAACTTGTAATCCTTGTGCCTCAGCCTTCCAGAGGGCTGGGATAGTCAGAGCGCACGAGCAGGCCCAGCTGAAGTCTCTGTTTCTGTTAGCTCCAGGGATGCCATAGTTTCCACATGCCCCATCAAAGTACTGTCCTCCAGAACATGGTAGTCGGGGTTCTACACACACACACTCACACACACACACACACACACACACACAGAGTATGAGGGATTGGCTAATGTGACAGTAGAAGCTGAAAAGTCCCACAATCTGCTATTAGCTGGAGACCCTGGAAAGCCAGCACTTGGTGACAATGTTTCTGAGAAGCCAGGAGCCAGTGGTGCACGTCCTTGTCCAAGCCTGAAAGCTGGAAAACCTGGAGTGCTGACACTGGAGCAAGTGATGAACATCCTAGGCTCAAGCGGAGGGAGTGAATTCACCCTTCGAATGCTTCTGCTCTGTTCGGATGCTCAAAGACCTGATGATGTCTACCTGCATGGGAGAGGCTGGGTCTTCTCTCTTCGATTTAAATGTGAGCCTTTTCTGAAATACCTCACCAATGCAGCGAGGAATCATGAGCTACCAGGATTCTGAGGATCCCCTGGTCTCAATGAAGTTCACATAGAAAATTAACCACCCCAGGCACCAGGGCTACCCACGGCACTCACCAAAGATGCCCTGCCCAATGCCAGCCTGAATCTGCACTCAAAATATTGGTGTTGAGGAACTGAGTGAAAACCTTCAGGGAGAGAACATGGAGTCAGGGGACAGCAGCAAGAGCAGAAGCCAAGCAGAGAGTGACAGTACCATCACAGGAGCATCCCAGAGAGTCTGATTCTGGGGATAAGGTGGTACATACTTATGATCCTAGCACTCAGGAGGCTGAGGCAGGAGGGTTGCAAAATCAAGGCCTGCATGCACTATACAGAGACATTGTATCTCAAAAAACAAACAAACAAAAATCACTAAAGCTTCTACATCACACAGTGGGAAAGATATGTACTCTAGAGCTACACTGGGAGATGTGTTCCTTTAACTACTCAGTGCCTTAGTGTCCCATATGCAAAGCAAAGATAATGATAAAATTGTTGTAAAGAGAAAATGCACGAACACAGACAATGCTCAGCTCTGGGAGAGCCTCCTTCTTTTTTAAACTGGAGCCAATTCTGTGGGCCAAAGATCTTCACTTCTCCTCTTTGGCCCTTCTTCCCGTTTTCCTGGCTTTGTGCTGTGTAGTCTTGCAAATAAATGTTGACAGCTGATATAAGCTGAGTGGTTTTGTGTTCCTAGCAAGAAAAGAAGCTGACTGCTCCATATTTGAGTTCTCATGTGAATACAATTCAGGTTCCCAAGTTGAAATCATCACTATCTAATCTGAGAAGCAATGAAGAATCAAGGTTGAATATGTGGCCCAGGTAAAGCTCTTGACTCGCATGTCCTCAGGCCTGGGTTTCATCCCCAGCACCAAATAAACACAAAAAAAACACATAGTAACTGTTCACACTTATCAAACACTACTTGTAGTATAGAGCTATCAGTCATCTAGGGACAAGGCAAACACTCATTACTGACAATAGATTATTTTAATATCATCATATAGCTTCAGCAGAAGAGATGACATGAATTCCAACATTTAGAGATGGTAGATGTAAGCTGCTTTCTGGTGTGGGAGTCATGGATCATACAGGGAATATTTGTGTCATCTGCTACAGAGATTTAAAAATTTACATGAAAGTTAATTTTTTCTTTTTCCCTGAATGGATTCTGTACTTTAACCACACTGGCTTTTTGTACTCTAAGAGGATCTCAAAGAGGGTGTTTAATGTCAAATGTCTTGGGAGGAAATAACTTTCACAATTATGTTTTGAAAGCATGTTGAAAGAACCTATTCTACAGAATATCAAAGGAGAAGTATCTGCTAGTGATGGAAATGTAAACCCAGCATTCAAGAGCATTAGGGAAACTGGTATATAGATTTAAAAATTATTAGCATATATCTAATAATTAAGGCAAGTATAGAGTGGAAAGACAAGGGGACAAAGAGGGCCTCTTCCCCCAAAATCCACCATCATCTGCCTGAATTTAAGTGGTAGAGACAAAGGAGATTCCAGAAATCTGCATTTTATTTATTTACTTTTTTTATAGTGCTGGGTAAGTACTCTACCACCGAGTTACATACAGCCAAAGTCCAATTTTTTTTAAAGCATCTCAAGTAATCTTTATGCAAAGAGAGGTTTGAGCCCCATAGAATGGAGGACATTCTTTCCTTAACAGGAAAGGAAAGAATATTTAAAAAGGAGGCATAGAAGGTGTCTCCTGCCTAATGGTTCTTACTGTTTAAAGCAATCATCCTACATCAGTTAGCAGTGTTTGGAACATAAGACTCAAGGACTGCAATGTTCCTAAAACCAGTGTACCTCCAAAAACAAAAGCAAACTAAAGTTACCTAATGGGATTGGTCAGTGTTGGTTCTCGTCCCAGCACTGAACATTGCGTCACCTGTCCAAAAACCCCGATCATACTGGGATTTTGTGTATGTGAGCAACTATGCCATCCTGTGTTCTGGGGATTTCTCAGTAGGGCTTTTTCCTTGCTTTGGTTAACCACGGTGCACTGCAGGCAGAGAATGGAGGTGATGACAGACTCAGAGGTGGTATGAAGTAAAAAAACATGACTCAACAGAGAGTGGTAAATTGTCACTGAGGCATCCCACCCCTAGGATGGCCTTCAGACTGCCAGGCCCGGGGGGAGGGAGCCTCCTACATTTTCTGCTGCCAGGGAAAGGAAGCCACAAGCACGGTGAGATTTGAGGGCACCATTAAGCTATAGGCTTCTGATCTCGATACGGTCTTTCTAAAGACTGTTTACAACAATCGTATGGGGCATCAAAGCTGCCCAGAGTTCCAGAGTGCAGTCCTGGGCCGGCTCCAGGGGCTGTGGGACAGGCCCCCTTATGTGTCATCCAAAAGAACCCCTCCCTCATAAGAGCTGCCACTGGCCTGGTCCAGACCCAGGGGCAAGGATGCGAGTCATACCAATCCGAACCACATCATTCAAACCACTTCTAGTACTTTGCAGTCAATCCTGCATGACGTTTTGATTTTTTAAATTTACGGCCATTTTGTAACAACCTGCTTTAATGATCCACAGCAATTTTGTTTCAATAATTCCATCTTTTCCCTCAGATGAATTTGGGAGTGACTTTCACAGAACATGATGCTGCTCAGGAGCGATAAATTGCTAGCATGCAGGAAGGGTGGGGATTCTTGTCATGGTGTGTGGTGTAGGGAAGTGACTATTTGGGGTGGCTATGAAGAGCCTAGATTTGCTGTAATCTCATGTTTGGCATCATTTTGGAATAAAAATGTTCATAACTTTAAAAAAAATTCATAACTTGACCCAGCATAGAACAACTGAAACTGACTGTAACATCACTGGAGTAGAATAAGTGTGTCCTTCCCTTTCCCCCTCCCAAGGGATCAGGTATAAATTTTAACTGGAGAATGATTTACATTTTTCTTTAGGAGAAATAAGTAAGCCTGGGCAGCCTTAGAATCTACATTTAAAGTAGTCATTTTATATATGGTGGGGTCAGCATCTTAAAATTCTTTAGCCTTTGCAGGGAAAAGTATTAGAGAGAGATGATGAAACACTGAGTATGGTATGTGCACAAGCTTATAAATGTCAGGCAGAAATGTATATGCTTGTTTTTCCTCATACACGCTCATCATAAACGTCTCCAAGATCATAGATGTATTATCCTCCACTGACGAGCAGGGTTAACAGCTTAGATATTCTTGAACTTTCAAATACACAATCACATGGATGTTCCAGAAACTTCTTTCCATAAAAGGCTAGGGAATATACGAATCCCCGGGAAAACACAGTCCCCGTGGGAAGGATGAGATAAATGCCTGTAATGGGATGCATTAAGCATCCTTAGAGACAAGATCCAAACAAGTCAAAATCAACAGCAAGCTGGGAGGCGACAGCAGCGGCAGCTAGACTGCATCCTTGCGTCACACCAGAAGCCAGGAGATTTACCGAGCTCCCCATGCAGGCGCATCTGTCCCTTCTTTAAATCCGATTTTCTTACCATCTGTTCCTTTACTCCAGCCTTGGCTGTAAATAAAGTTTGCGCACAGCAATGCATTGTGTTGCCAGGCAGCTCTCTATGCGCCTCTAAAACAGTCAATGCTGGACTGAAATTCTGTGGACTTCATTATTCTCCAGTTTCCCTAACAAT
This sequence comes from Hydrochoerus hydrochaeris, assembly GCA_004027455.1. NCBI lineage: Eukaryota > Metazoa > Chordata > Mammalia > Rodentia > Hydrochaeridae > Hydrochoerus > Hydrochoerus hydrochaeris. The sequence goes on from PVLA01014196.1 coordinate 13,074, forward strand.
ATATACTGCGACAGAGTTGAAAGTAATATTAAAAATTGAATTTTCAACTTCATTTGGTTAGCATGGTGCGACGTAAGTATGTGGTTTTGAAAATTCTGTAAGGAAACAGCTAGACGAGCTGGAAGGATTTAGCTCTTAGAAAAGGATTTCCCCCGCCCCTAAGAACAGTAAGGACATTGTGAGGGGCAGTGCAGTGGCCGCCGTAAACAGGTCAAGGAGACACTGACCAGCAGCTGCAGTGCGAGGGAGCCTGCAGCGCCATGGGAGTGGGGTGCAGGGCAGAACAGTGGGAGGTCACTTGCATGCGTGTATCTGGGACTGAGCTCCCAGCTCTGAGAATGTACTAGGACAGCTAACCTTCTGGCAGCCGGGGGGAGGGATCAGCTGAACCCTGGCCTCCCACTGGGGCTTTCACAGCTATATAATATTTATAATGCACTCTTCCTGGGAGAAACTTGGAGCACTGCACATCTTTGAGTGGATCCAGTTAATCTTTTTTACTGTCCCAAGAGTAATCAGAGAAGTAGAGAAAAGCAAAGAGGAAAAACAAAACCTCCATGCTTAAAGCAGTCACTACCATGGCAAAGGAGAAAAATGACATTCACCCTGCTAAGCATCGACAGGAAAAGTAAACCTTGTGATTCTTCTCCACTGATGCTTCAGAGTCTGGGCAGTGACACAATTTACTCCCAGAGCATTTGTTTTGACCACTGCAAGTCATTGAGCACCCCAAGCACCCCCCTCAGTGGGGAGAGGATGCGCCTGTTTAGGGGAGGCCTAAAGTAAGCTCGTGGAGGACCTACAGGATGGTTAAGTGAGTACATACACAGAGGACAACTGGAACCTGGATTCTTGCTGTCTGTCAGAAGGGAATTACAAATATAGAAAGGAGAAAGCCCAGGGGAATAAATCCTGCAGTGTTAGACTGAAGTAGGGGAATCAGTGTGACTAGCTTCATAGCTTTGTGTAGACATAGATATAGATATTGAAATAGAATATTGGGAACATATCGAAAGGATACAAAGCTGCCTTAAAGGGACTCCTACTGGTGAAGTCTGGGCTCTCGAAATATTGCAATAAATGATGGTTACTGATCTTTGTTTTATTGTTGTTGTTGAGATGAGGGTATTGCGGTATTTCCCAGGTTGGTCTCCAACACTTAGTGATCCTCCTGCCTTGGCATCCTAGTAGTTGGGCCTCTAGACATGTGCCATCGGGACAGTGACAGTTACTGACACTAACACCTGGAGTAAAATAGGGATTCTTGAGTCTGCATTGATAAAAATTAAATGAAAAAATGGAGTAGCAAGGACAGCTGTGTCTTAGAAACTGTAAAGTGTCTGCTGACAAATACTTAGAAGAAACTCGATGAAGAAACCTGTAAGGCGTCATCTTTACCAACTGTGAAAATTAAGAAAAGCAAGAGGACAAACTGGCACCATGAGCCTCCTGATATGATGAAAAGTCTTGCTTCTGAGTTATTCTTGTTACAAATGCATTAATCATGAAGAAATGTCAGATTAGGCCAAATTGCAAGACATTCTATGAAGTAGCTATGTGGTTCACAAAATGTCAGTGTCACAAAAGAAAAGGAAGAACTGAGCAACTGTTGAAGGAGATTAAAGAAGAATAATAACTATTTAAAGGGCTTGCATCTGTATGAGATACTCCTGGGACAATAGGGAAAATGTGAATGGAGTCAGTGAATTATGTGGTAATGTTGGATGAATATAGACGTTCCTTGTTTAACAACCAAGTTCAGTTTCTTGGAAATAGGTCATTAAATGAATTGGTCGCTAAATGAGGAATTGCATATACAGTGTGTGTATATTACAATGTTTAGAACAAAGAAGTGGTCTAAGGAAACTCCAGATTGATGACTTTGTTTTTATTTGCATAATTCTTACATGCAGTAGTGTGATGTATAACAGAGCATACACTACAGCACAGTACTGTACAGTACAACCAGCAAAAATTATAGCACTGTAGAAAGAAGGTATATTGTACCAGAAAAAGTCATTGAGGCTCTATAAACAAGACATACAGAAATGTACCAAAAAAGTAAGACATATAAGTCTGGGTGGTATGGGTTGTAAGTTGAACAGTTGTTAAATAACTAAGCTGTACCTGAGGAATAGCTGTACCGTCTGCTACACACTGGAGGATTAGTGGTGAGGTGGTATCCTGTGGGCAACTTTTTATCAAATGTTTGAGGAAAAAGCCACTTTAATGTGTACATGAGTACTCTTTCTGTAGAAAGAACGAGGCACATGTGATAAAATGGCATTGCTGGTGATCTAGTACTTGGAGTACCTGAGTGCCTAGAGAGTACTTGGAGCTCCAAGGACTATTTTTTATTTCTTCTGCAATTTTTATGTAATTTTTAATTTTCAAAATAAAGTATCTTCTCTGAGTCTCTGTCAACATGGGTCAAAGTGAATAAATCTGAGCAGGTTACTTCAAATCAAGTCCACTGTTTGTGGAAAGACAGTTGACGTTTAAAGAGCCAGGCTTCCTTGTGAGACCCAGTCCCTGCCTAAGGCTGCTCACCCAAGGGCTGAAGGGTAGAGTGACTTAGGACATGGATATGTGATGGGAGAACTAGATAAATGACCTATGGTCAAACTTCAGCAGGAGCTAGAAGGCTTCATGGAGGAAGTGGTGTCTGGAGAGGCCCTAGGTGGGGTCTGAGGGGAGTTTGGTGGCTCTCCTTAGCACACAATCCCAGAATTCTGGCATTTCTGAGAATCCTGGCTTTGTGTTCTTTTCCATCATCATCCAGGCTGGTCTGTTTCACACCTCTACATGCTTGCTCCCACTGTTCTGCCCCAAATGTGGGCAGTTTATGAGTCTGATTTTTTGTGTGTGTGCTGGGAATTGAACTCACAACCTCACACTTGCCAGGCAGGTGTTGTGCCCCTGAGCTGTATACCCAGCCCGTAATTTATGAGTCTGGAAGAACCATGGCATTCATGTTTCAAGACTTAGCTCATGTTTTTTTCTCTGATTTTGACTGACACACTCCCCTCTAAATAAAGCCCTTTTCCTTCTTTCTTTTTTGGTACTGGGAGTCAAACTCACAAACTCACACTTGCCAGGCAGGAGCTGCACCACTGAGCTATATCTCTGGCCTGATAAAGTCCTTTTCTCCTTCATACTTCTACTGTTCTTAGTGTGTCTTTGCAGTGTAGCTCTTTTTTTTTTTTGTATTGAGAATTGAACTCAGGGCCTTGCGCTTGCCAGGTGGGCACTGTGCCACTGAGCTACCTCCCCAGCCTGCATATGTAGCTCTTTATAGCATTTGTCAATCTGTCTATGTGTCTTCCAAGCCTTCAGTCTCTTTGGTGGTTTTTGTATCTTATATCTGGCCACAGTGGGGCTCAATAATTGTTGAAGTATTCAAATTAACCCAAGACTTCCCCAGGCCATGTTTCTTTTCCTCTTTTCTATTTTTACTACTAAACTAACTGAAGGCTTTCTCGATTCATTAAAAACTGTTCATAGACTTTTACATTTTGAGTAGTGTGAATCCAAATTTTGGGGAAAGATTTCACCTTTATACTGAGACTGTCAGTGAGCTAGAGAGAAAGAGGTACTAGTATGTCTACATTTGTAATAGCAACAAGTGACTTAAAGTTTACCCTACCAGTGACTTAAATGGTTGGTGGATGACTAAAGAATATATAAACATGTGAACTAATCTTTGAGGTTATGTTAGGAGAGGCACCATAATAACCACAGCTGAGTGTAAGAGCCAACCAAAATTGTTAACTGGTGCTTGGAAGCGTCTTACATCAAACAAGATACCTACAGAAGGCCAACCCCCTTCTATCCACGGTATTATTATAATCACAATTAGCAATCACCAACATTCCTGTAAGTACCTTTCATTCAGACACCCTAAGACCCAACAAGTGTCACAAACTATGTAGACAGTTGCCACCTGGTCCATCTGTGACATGAGGCAGCATTTGGGGACAGAAGGCAGCTGCTGCCCTCCTTGAGCCCTGACTGTTATGGAGGCTCTAGTTACAAGGCCAAATGTCACCTTCCTTCCCCATGTATTGTAGTTGGAGTTTGAAAGAACATTTTCTGTGAGTCCATTTACTCTGCCCCCTTTACTATTTACCATGTATGAGTAGCTGTGTTTTGGGGAGCAGTAAATCATCAATCTGCTGAAGAATGTCGAGGGATTTCTAAGTAGAAAAGCTTCTCTTTGCTATAGTTAATGAAGGGTGACACAGCTGTCCTTTGTCTCACATCATCTTCACTGGTTTTAAACATTTGTTCACACCAAGTGTTGTTTTGCCCTCCAGGGAGCAGCCTTCTCACCTCCTGCGCAAGGTAGCAGCTGTTGGAAGAGTCTTCCACACCAGATTATTTTAAGGCATCTGAAAAGTGGGTGAAAACTAACGCTAGTGACAAATCAAAAAAAAAAAATCTTTAGAAAAAAGTCAGAATAGCAGTCAAGCTCGGCAGAACAACTGGCTCCTCCCAAATCTAGAATTTTACTTGCAAGCCAGAAGCATTTACAACATTCTGTCCTGTCACCCTGTCCTAGGCTGTCTTTAAACAAAGGAGGATACAAATCTCCCATTTTCACGCACCATTTCGAGAGAGTGCTGTTGGCCAATGACAGGACAGCAGAAAGATCATTGTCATTACAGTTTCTGGTTTCAGTGATTTCACACTAAAATGGCGAAACAGAAAAGCCTATGGCATGTGTTACATCATTTCAAAATGTGTGCTTAGTAGTAAATACCAGCTTGATTCCATAGTTTGTTGATACAACCTTCAGGCAAAATAAAAAGCAAAACAGCTTTCACCCGTGTATATAACCCAGCCGCAGCACATTTCTGTCTTGTGATGCCATAAGCAGCACTGCGTCCCCTGGTGCAGTCAGCTGACAATTGTTCTTGTTCACAATCAGCCTGGCCTTGTGCTGGCTGCCGGTAGGAACAGGGAGGGCAGTGCTGTTCCCTCCGCTCACAGATGGGGAAACAAAGGCCCAGGAAAGGCGAACAGCAGCTGGGCTTGGAGTGTGGTTCCCATGGTCCTAAATTTAGTCTACCACATCATGACATCTCTACTGGTTGGGGATTACAGTTTTAAAAGTGATTGCTCATGCAGCAAACCGTCATGATAAACAATCTCATAATTCATGAAGTTGGAACTAGAAAACCAGAACTAGCAACAAGTGTGTGACGGCTTAAACTTCACCAGCTGGGTTCCTTGGTCCCCAGCCAAGATGCCCTCTGACATTTAAATTGGCCAAGCACGTGGAAGTTTCTTATTCGTACTCAGAACTGAAAACCTGCCATGATATTTTAGAGATGCAGAATTTCATTTGGTGCTGGGGATATAGCTCAATGGCATAGCATCTACCTGGTAGGCACAGGTCCTGAGTTCAATTCCCTGTACAAAAAAAAAAAAAAAAAGAATTTCATTTTGGAAGGAAAAGGTTGGAGAAAATAAGAAACATGTTTTGAAATGGACTTACATCTTCTTGGCTATAGCTCTGAGGAGTGAGAGGCATCAGTGTAGCTGTGTGTGGTGGTGTATGCTATCATACAGATCTCCAGGAGGCTGAGTCAGGAGGATCACCAAATTTCAGCCCAGCTCAGGCAATTTAGCAACTTAGTGAGCTCTTGTCCCAAAATAAAAAATAAAGGAATGGCAGGGGATGTAGCTTAGTGTGGAGGCCTTGGATTCAATCCCCATTACCATATATACACACTTACATGCACAGATGCACACACACACATACACACACATAGAGAGAGAAGTATCAATTCTATTAATCAAATGTGATATTTGTTGAGCATTTAATTAATGGTTTTTCTACCTAGTTGTGAAGAATGTAAACAAATAAGATGCAGCTGGTACAGCAGGCTTTGGCCACAGGTCAAACCCAACCTGCTGCCTGTTTCTAGATGGTTCGTGGACTACAAGTGATTTATTTTTAAACTGGTGGGCCCACAAAGCTCTTCTTCTTTCTCCTCCTCTCCTCCTCCTTCTCCTCCTTCTCCTTCTCCTTCTCATTCATGTGTGTGTGTGTGTGTGTGTGTGTGTGTGTGTGCTGGGAATCAAACTCAGGATCTTGCACTTGCCAGGCAGGTGCTTAATCCACTGAGCAATATCCCCAACCCAGGGTGATTTATTTTTAAATGGGTGAAAAAAATCAAAAGAAGAAACATTATTTTGTAATGGAAAAACTATACAAAATTCAAATTTCGGTGTCTCTAAATAAAATTGTTTTGGAACACAGCCGTGCTCACTAATTCCTGTATTACCTATGGCCATGTTCATGCTACAGTGGGCAGCAGAGTTGAGTAGTCATGACACAGACCATATGGGGCACCAGACAAAAAGCACTTACATCTGGTCCTTTATGGGAAAAGTCCTAGGCTACTCTAATGGTGTGTGTGCAGGATGGGGGTCTCCAGTTGAAGAAGCAGAGGACGTTTAAGAAAGGACAAAGTGCCTGGGTGAAAATAAAGCTTGAGGCACAGTCAGGTGCCACTTAAGGGACAGATGGGGGCACTGGGATGAGTGGGAAAGACCAGCAGTTGTGACTCATCAACCTGGCTTCAACCCTGGGAAAAATGTGACCTTGCCAAGTTTTTTTTTTTCTTTTTATAACTTTAATTTTAAAGAGAATAAAACCAAGAAAAAAAAAAACAGAAAAAGCCAATCAAAACAAAACAGTGTAAGTGACACAGGACTTCAAAACAAGATAATAGGAAATCAACAATGGTTACCATAATGCCTCTTGTCTTCAAAATAGTTGCCCATGCCTTCAGACATAGAAAAAATCAAACAAAACAGAAAAGAGTATAACCAATAAAAACAAAACAATGAACGCAATAAAGGATTTCAAAACAAGATAATAGTAAATCCAAAATGGCTACCATAATATATCTTGCTATTTTTTAAATAGCTGCTCATGCCATCAGATGTAATAAAATCAAACAAGACAGACTAAAACTCAACCAAACAAAATAATGAAAATTATACAGGACTTTAAAACAAGATAATAGGGAATTAACAATGGCTATCATCTTCAGAAGGAGACTCCCCATAAATGCTACATTACGTATTGTTATCCTCTGAATAGATGATCAGACTACCAGTTTTAGGCCTGCAAAGTCAGTGAAACACTAAACACTGCAAGCATTAAATTGTATTTTACCTCAATTAGTTATTATCACAGCCTGTGTTTCTCCAGATCAGCCTTTTGTTTACAGCAGCGGTGGTGGTGGTGGGGTCACCTTGGCTCTTCTCGTCTCCCAGCCCACGTGCCAGAAGAGGGTGGCATCTGGTTTTCCCCACAGTGGCCCATGCAGGGTGCCAACTTGCAGGGAGGGCTTGGCTTCTTGTTGGCTTCTTGCTGTCCTCAGCAGTCTGTGAATGACCTGACCTTGTCAAGTTCTTAAATTTCTCTGTAACTGTTTCTTCAGGTGTTAAATAGAATACCTACATATACAAAGACATCATATACAAAGAAATTAGCACATTCCCTGGTACGGAGCTGGCATCTCATAGAAGTTTTGCAAATCTTTTTTTTTTTTTACTGTGACTTGAACCAGGGCCTTGTACGTGCTAAGCAAGAGCTCAGTCACTGAACTACATCCTCAGTACCTTTTCTTACTCACTTTCCTTTTTCCTGAGACAAAATGCTAGACACTCACAATTTAAAGGAGAACAGGTTTATTTTGGCTCATGGTTTTAGAGGTTTAAGTCCATACAATAGTTGGCTGGCTCCAGGGCAGAAGTGGCATGGCAGAGGGACAGCTGCTCACTTTATGGCAACCAGGAATCAGGGTCAAGAGAGGAGCTATGAAGACAGTTGTACCAGGCTGGGGATTTAGCTCAGTGGCATAAGTGCCTGCCTTGCAAGCAGGTGGTCATGAGTTCGATCTCCGGTACCAATTAAAAAGAAAGAAGAAAGAAAGAAAGAAAGAAAGAAAGAAAGAAAGAAAGAAAGAAAGAAAGAAAGAAAGAAAGAAAGAACAAAAAAGACAATTGTACCCTTCCAGTTCATGCCCACTGTGCTGCCCCCCACCATGACCAGACCCCACTTCCTAATACCCAGCAAGTTGTGGGCACCCCATTATTCAACTGCCTTCCACAAACTTTGCCTCTGAGTACATGAGGTTTGCAGGGGTGGACATGGGCATCCAGATATAAACTGTGATACCCAACCTTTAGAATTTTATATTTTGAGAAGGGTTCTTGCCTCAACTTTAAGGATGGCCTCAACCTTATGGTGCCCCTTCCTCAGCTTATCAGGTAGCTGAGATTATGGGCATGTGTCACAATGCCCTTCTTAAAATCTTTTACTTTTTATTTTGTAGTATTAGAGATTGAACTCAAGGCCTTCTCACTAAACTACATTCCTAGATATTTTCTTTTTTTTTTGTTTAATTTTGATGCAGGATCTCACTAAGTCACTAAATTGCCCAAGTAGTGCTCAAATGTAGGATCTTCCTGCCTCAGTTTCCCAGAGTTCTGGGATTAGAGGCATATATCACTCACTATACCCTGTTTTTACATTTTTTTTGTAAGATGAAATTAAACAATTTGAATTCTATAGTTATTTAAAAATGGTGTCATAAAAGAACGCACAGAAAATATTCCTAGTATGTTCTGTGAGAATAAAAGAACAGTTAAAAATATGTTATAAAACACTCTTAATAAAAGGCATTAGAGTCAGCATGAGAGAGAGAGAGAGAGAGAGAGAGAGAGAGAGAGAGAGAGAGAGAGAAAAGCTGCCTGTTAGACATTGACTTTACAGCATAACATCTTATTTTGGTCACTTCAATATTATAAGCCCAGAAATTGTATTTTTCCAGTGTATTTGATATGCTTTATAAGAATCTGGTGAAAGTTATTGACCTCTCTTCTTGATAAATGCACAGATCACGCATACGCACACACACATTTTTGCATACAACCTCAGGGCTTAATGGATCCCTTGAAGCCTATCCTTAGTATCTAGGTTGAGAATGCCTGCTCCAATTGCTCACTCATTCTTATTAAACCCACACAATATTGATATATGAGCCAAAATGCAAAATTACTAATTTATGAAGAAGAAATAATGGCAAGTGGACTAAAACCCTTACATTGGCTGATTGGCTCATTATCTTGCTATGTAGAAGCTACACAGACAGCCAAAGCACAATTAAAAGTGAGTATGGAATCATAGCAAGGGAATTGAGGAATGGTCTTAATGGCTCTTGTTGCCTAGGATAGTCAGATGCCTCCGTTTCAGCTGCAGAAGTAATTCCTGCCAAGGATGCTACAACAGCCAGTCTGGGCCTTCTCCTGTAGACAGTTCTCTTTTTCCTCTCTCTCTCTCTTTTGTTTTTGTATTGATTATACAGACTAATGGGTTTCATATTGGCAGATTTGCATATGCAGATAAAAGACTGATCCTTTTCACCTTCTCATCACCCCCCTTCCCCCACCCTGCCTTTTGTTTCATGTTTTTGGGAGGTTTCAGTCTCTTCTGAGCATAGCCATCCTCCCTGTTACCCTTCCTTACACCACTCCTCACATGAAGAGCGGGAGGCTGACCTGCTACCACTCCTGCCAGCGGACACTGCAGAGCAGCCATCGAGACCCCACACTCCGGCAGACTAGTTTTATTATACCTAGTCTCATCTGGTAGGAAATGCCATCCATACATGGATTCCAACTTAAGATGCTTTTTTAATGTTGATTTTTCATGATTTCCTTTTCAGAAAGGAACCTTGATCTTAAATTTAAGAGGCATCTTACTGCTATAGTCTGGATGTCGAATGTCCCCCAAATACCCATATGTTGAAGACCGGGTTCCAGAGATGGCCTTATTGGGAGGTGGTGGGACTTTAGGAAGTGGGGCCTTGTGAAAGGTTCTCAGGTCATTACGGGTGAGCCCTCAAAGGGGACTGTGGTGTCCTCATCCCTCCCTTTTCCCTTCTGGTTGGTGAGGCGAGCATCCCTCTCTGCCTACTGGGATGTGTTGTTGTCTCACAATAGGCCTAAAGTGATGAGTCCAAGTGAGCATAAACTGGACCCTCCCTAAACTATGAGTCAAAATAAGCGCCTTCTCTTTAGAAGTTAACAACTCACTTCCTCCCCCATCTCTTCTCTTCCTGCTGTCCATGCAGATGACAGAAGGGAGGGAGACCGGAGACCTGTGGTGTTTCCTTCCTGCTGTCCTTCTTCCTCTCCTCCAAATTCCTCTCACTTTGAAATAGCTGAAGAGGTAGAAGAAGTTTCAAAAATAGCACAAAATATTTTCAGGTATACTTTGCCCAACTTCCCCCAGTGAAACTGTTTTACGTAACCATAGTACAGAGCCAAACTGGGAAATTACAAAGGTCTAATACGACTAACTCAGGTTTAGACCTCGTTCAGGTCTCATTAGTGTTTACGTGCTCTTCGTGTGTGTGTGTGTGTGTGTGTGTGTGTGTGTGTTGTTCTTTGAGATTTTAGATCAATCCCACAGTCAGAATGCATGAAGAAACTCCTTCACATTACCGTTGAATAATGACAGAAATCTCAGTTCATAATTTTGCTGAAATTCCTATGTAAATGACCTCAGGGGCAACAGCTGCAACCTCACCAACCTTTTTTTTAGGGTGGGGGGAGTAAATGCATTTAGTATTTACAAGACCACAACAATATTTTTTTTTAAAACTCTAATTGTGTTGGGCTTGATTTCTGAATCTCAATTTTTTTTTTTTGTCATTTGGCAACTTTTAAAGATGAATATTCTTACTATTCTACAAGGCTTTTTGAAAAAGTTAAAATTTCTGACTATAGTCTCTTTGATGACAGCTGCATAACAGAAAACATTCTTATGGATTAAGTCTGGGATGGGTTGTTACAAACACAACCCTACACTCACTCTGCCTCTTTGGGTTACGAGGCTTCCTATGATCTCATTTCACCCTGCTTTTCCACTTAATGCATTTCATGTGGACACATTTAGGGTCAATATGGCCTTCTGGAAAATACCACATGAGGTTACACTATTCTGAAATCTACTTTTGGGGCGTTCAGTTCTGTGAATCTGCTGAGTTATAAATTGCTGTTAACCTTGGGTTTGTGTAAGTACATTTGCATGACTATCCTCTGAGAGTTTGGAAACTAAATGGTTATTGGAGCCAGTCTGATGAGCTAAGTGTTTTAAGTAAATAAATAATGACGTGTGCATATTGAATATAAATGTCATAAATGACAATTTATTATTACTATAGAGAACAAAGCATGATTCAACCTATGAAAATGTAGTTTAAACATTGACAAGAACCTGATTAATTATTTGAGTAAAAAATCCTGGGAGTTGATAAGGTAGAAAATTTAGAGGATACAATTGCTGGTGGGAAAGTAAAATGAAAAAGCCACTTTGAAAAATGGGGCTGGGGATTTAGCTCAGTGGCATAAGCACCTGCCTGGAAAGTGTGAGGTCATGAGTTCAATCCCTGGTACAAAAAAAACAATGGATACTTAAGAGATTAAAAATAAAACCACCAGCAATTCTTTCTGTTATCTAAGAGAAATGAAAGTGTGACCACTGAAGAATCAGGAGAATGTTCATAGTAGTATTTTTCATAATCATTGAAAGCTGGAAATGACCTAAACATCTTGCAACTGGTAAATGGAAATATAAAATGTGACATAGCCACAAAACAGGATACTGCCTAGAAACAAAAATGGAATAAGCTACTTCTACATGCTATGTCATGGGTGAACCATGCAATCTATAAAATGTTAGATAGAAGAGACCACATGGAATATGAATCCATTTGTATAAAATATCTAGAAAAGGAAAATTTATAGATTAAAAAGTGATTAGTGACTGCCTGCTCCTAGGGATGGGCAAAGCGCTGAAGGCACAAAGGTTAGAGTATAATGAAGATTTTCTAGGACTGAATAACAGTGACAGCTGCATAACTTGGTATATTTACTAAAAAGCAATTGAATTGGACACTTGAAGTGGGTAGATTTTTTGATACATTTACTACATCTTGACGACGCTCTTTTATTTTTCAAGGAAAAATTGATGCATATTTTTCAGGAAGGCAGAAGGAGTGGCAGTGGGCAAGCACCTTGGAAGCCACGCCCACAATGAGGAGATTTTTACGTCTCAAAGTGTGCCAAAGCACTCCCTAGGCATCACTTCCTTGCTGGAGTTCTCACTTCAGAAGGGGTTCTTTCACTCCAGTTGCAGCTAGGGGCGAGGAAACACTTTCAGTTCTGGTTGGTGCTTGAGCGGAAGGACCACCACTTCTGTTTTCCCACAGTGCTCTTTGCTTCCCTGAAGGGAAAGAGTCAATGCTGCAGACTTCTGATGGCAAAGCATGCTGGGAGCAAGACAAGCATGTCTGTAAGTAATTCCATACAGGGCCAGTTTGGCCCAAGGAATGGGAAAGAAATGTTGGCAGGAGCAACACGAGACAAGAGGTTAAATCCTCTTGAGATCTGATTCATTTGGGGACCATCAACATGACAGCCTACTATACTTGCTAAGCCTTAGTGTTTTCATCTGTAGAACGAGGGTGCTGAGATTTTTATGGAGAATAAATGATGTAATGTAAGTAAAGCACCCATCATAATGTCTGGAATGTAGAAGTCAATGACTCTGGTTTTTGTCACTAACCTTAGTACTGTTATTACTATGGTATGTTACCCTCAGCATTTATCAGAGAGAAATGTGAGACTGAAAAACAGGACACTGAGAAAGACTTTTTTTGAGAGAAGAGTGGACAGATAAAAGTTTACTCAACTAAAGGGACAGTAGAGAACATTGCAAATGAGAGAAGAATGCATGCCGCAGCCCTGAGCTTGAGGCAAATGTGGTGCCTTCCTCAGTCATGAGAGCAGATGACTGTACAGTGTTAGTACTGTAACCCTGGAGATAGTCCCAGGGTATTAGGAGAGTGCTGATGTCTAACATTTACAGGGCCCACCACGAAGACCGAGAGGGAGGCCCATATACACGTGTTTAGGTATTTTAAAGGCTAAACCAAGCTATGACTGTTAAAAGTCAACTTGGTTGTTTTAAGAAACACTTAGGGGATTAGTAAAGCCCAATTCTGGGTGTGTGTAAATGGGTCATAGAAGTGTGGCCTTGAGGGTCTGTATTTCATCCCAAATCCTTCCTCTCTAGCTCTGTTCCCCTGCTCTGCTTCCTGACTGGCATGGTTTCCCAGTTCCAGTACCATCCTAACTCCAACTTCTTTTTTTTTCTTTTTATAGAAAAAAGGTAAATCAACATTTCATAACAAGATAATAGATGAATAACAATAGTTAATATATTGGTTATTGTAATCCATAAAGTAGTTACTCAGAGTAAACAACATGTGTATAAAAAATTCAATTTCACCCCATATTAGAGGATCAAGTATAACTATGAATGGACTTCTCCCCAGCAGCAAGTGGCCATGACTCTGTCACTCATAGGCATCCTGCAGGCCCTACACCAGCTGTATGGTCACATTCAGGATGGACTCTTTCAGAAGAGGAGCCTATTGTCTTCGTCTTCGTTTTCATCTCATCCTCCTCCTTTCCTTTCCTTTTCCTCCTTCTTTTGTGGTGCTGGGGATCAAACCCAGACCAGCAGCATGCTAGGTAAATGGTCTGTTACTAAGCTGTACCCGTGGCCTGTGTGAAGTCTTTTAAGATTTTGACTGAGGGTCTTACTAGGTTATCCATGCTACCTTGAACTTGCGACCCTCCTGCCTCAGCATCCCGAGTTCTGGGGTTACAGTTTTCACCACAACATCCAGCTATTTTTTCTGGTATGTGTATGTGTATGTGTAAATTTACATGTATATACATACATTACTGTGAAAATTATAATTTTCCACTTATTTTGGTGGTTGTTTGTTTATTGCAGTACCAAGGTCTTTGCATTAAGCTACATCCCCAGCCCTTTTTATTTTTTATTTTGTGACAGGACCTTGCTGATTTTCCCAGGCAGGACTTTAACTTGCCACCATCTCCCCCAAGTTCTGGGATTACAGGTGTGCACCACCATGCCAGACTGTAATTGTCCATCAGTATGTGATAGCCCAAGGGGAAAAGTGTATGATGGAAAGTTTAAATGCACTAAAGAGAGGCAGGAAGCCTTGTATGTTTAAATAGATCCATTTCTGTCATTTGGCCCCAGGGGAAACAGTGATGTCAGGAATGAACTACTGTACTAATTACCAGCAACATCCTGGAAGAGACTGGGAGAGCCCGTGTGGGGAGGGACGCAGGGCACAGACACATGACCCAGCTGCTGAGAATGCTTAGCAGCTTAGTCCAAGAGCCCTTGGAAGAACCAGGCAGCCCCTCAGGCAATTTTCTCCTAATTCTTCTTGCCCAATCTAAGTCCCACAAAGAAAGGGTCTTGGATAAAGATAGATAAAGCCAAATATCTGGATTAGCAGGGAAGGAGAAGAAGAAAAATGAACTCTAGAGGCTGCCAGTTTGGAAGACTGGGGGACTGAACATGACGGAAGGAGAGAGGAGGCAAAGCCACACCAAGATATTCATGCAAGAAGCATTTCCTATTTTTATGACTGTGTCAACAACAGTAAATTTTTACTGAGTGCTCACTAAGCGTCCTGCAGTGCTAAGGCTCACAGCTGTGGCTCAGTGAGGACCACAGAACCCTGCATTATTATCCTACTTTGACAGTGAGGACAAAGAGGCTTAAGGAGGTTGGGTTCAGGGTGTTAGGGAAGAGGATGGGTTTGTTTTTGGACCCAGTGAATTTCAGCTGACATCAGTTCTAAAAGACAATAAAAAAATCAGAAATTGGACCTGGGCGCAGTTGGTGCACCTTTGGTCCCCGTCTCTTAGGAAGCCGAGGCAGAAAGAGAGTGACTTGGGCCCAGGAGCTGAAGGCCCAGGAGCCTGGTGAGAATAGTGATTCCCATCTCGACCATGCCACAAAACAATCAGAAATTGAATCTAGAGGACGATCAGAGAAATAAGGATACAAAACATACAGATTTCCACTGTGTAACCACTCATTGCTTTTGAGTTTTGATCTTATAAATGTACTATCTTTAAATAAATAAAAAAGTTTTAAAAAATCAAACATGAATGTTAAAGTCATGATTGAAAAGGTAGTTTGGCGAGTCAGGTGGAATTGAAGGAGAGGTGTGTGGGAAACTTCCAGGAATGGGGCACAGTAGCAATCCAGCAGACCGAGATGAGAGAGAGTTTTGGTTAGCTTTTGTTTTAATCAACTAATCAAAAGCAAGCTTCATATTGTACTCTCTTGGGCCACAATTTGCACTCTCAAGAGTCAAGAGTTAACTCTGGACTTGTAGAAGTATTTAGAAGGCACTAGGAGAGGTTCTTATCATCTAAGTGATTTAAGAAAAACCTTTATTCTGTGGGGAAATCTGGAATAAACCTGTGTTTTGCTAGTGCTAGAAATGTGCAAAGATCATTCCTAGTGCCCTTCCTCCTGGGAGCCAAGGCATCAGGCATTCTGATAAGATAATTATGCATCATTCAATTTCTTTGATATTTCCTGGGCCAGGTAGGGTTATCAAACGTTTTACGTTTAATCTGTACCCACTGCTAGCCAAGGTTCTGAGTGCTAGGGAGGATAACCTGGCCCTCCCAGGTCCCTGGCCCACTGCTCTTGGCAGCAAATAAAGGATGAGTGGATTGCAGGAGGGGTGCCTTTTGGACAAAGGGCTGTCCCAGGGGGAGAGACACCTGAAAACCACAGAACTCTAAAGATGGAGGGACTTAGCGGTAAAGTAGGGCAGTGGTTCCCAGCACACACACCTCCAGCTTCTGGAACATCCCCAGGGCTTCTGGTTTAGGTCTGGGTGGGCCTGAGAGTTTCCATTTCTGACAAGATGGACACATTCAGGGTGGTTTGACCGTAGAGAAGTTTGCATTGTAACAACCGCCCAGTTGATGCATTGATGTTATTTTAGGACCATGGTTTGAGGACCACTAACCTAGTGCACTTTCATCTTACAAACAGGACACTGTGGCCCAGAGGATGACATAATTTGCTCTAGAGCCCCCAGCTAATAGAGCTAGGGCTAGAATCTCAGCCTTTGTTTCTCTGACTCCTAAATACTTAAGCATGTGTTGCCTAAAGCAGAAAACACTCTCTTTCATAATCACAGTAAAGTTGCCATATCAGGAAATTATCATTAAACACTTTTTCCCCCTATTACTGGGGATTAAACTCAGGCTCTTTGCACTAAGCTACAAGCTCAGCCCTTTTAAAATTCTTTATTTTGAGGCAATCTCCCTAAATTGCCAAGTTGACCAGACTGGGCACAGTTTTGCCCTCTTTCAGTTTTCATTAATCTTAAAAACATTCCTCTCTTTGTGTTTTACAACCTTGGTACTTTTTAAGAGTACAGGTTAGATATTTGTTAGTTCATTTGTTTTTGCCTTGTGGTGCTAAGGATCGAACCCAGAGCCTTGCAAATGCTAGGCAAGTGCTCCACCGCTAGCTACATCCCTAATCATCAGGTCAGTTGTTTTGAAAAGAAGATGGTGTCTGCTGCTTTTTTCCACAATGAAGTTACTTTTCACTTTTGCATTTAATAAGTATTCTGTAATGAGAAACCTTAAGACTCCCGGAATGAGATTCCTCATCCTCCTTTACTCACTAATCATCCATCAAAGATTTTCTTTTTGTAAGTACTAGGGATTGAACCCAAGGTCCTGACCAATGTCCTAGTCCTTTTTTCCTAATTTTATTTTTTATTCACAGAATCTCACTGTCACTAAGTGGCCTGGACTAGGCTCTAACTTTCGATCTTCCTACCTCAGTCACCACACTCATGATTTTTTGCCTGAAACAAATAGTAATGAGGTGGTTAAGAGGTGACTCTAATTCTACTCCTTCTTCCACATTTATTTATCATAATTCTACTACAAAGTTTTTCTTTCTTTCTCCCTCATTCATGTCAGTATGGACTTACAAATTCTGTCTTTAAATGTAGGATTTATATCCTTGCTATACCCACATCAGAACAATTATTCTGTCCTTCACTTACAATATTGTTAATTCAAAGTAATTTATTAGCTTATCAGACTTACTCAAAAACAAAAATGTCATATTGTCACACGTGGCTTGACAATATGGATTCATTCTGGAAATGTGTTGGCAGATGATTTCATCATTGTATGAACATCACAGAGTGGACTTTCAGAGACTTAGAAGGTGTAGATCATCAGATGTGGCCCCTAGAAGCAATCACGACACGCCTGGTGGTATATTCCTGGCCTGTAACTTCAGGGCTCTTGGAGGCTGAGGCAGAAGAATGGCAAGTTTGAGTCCTGCCTGGGAAACTTAGCAATGTAGTGAGACCCTGTCTCAAAATAAAATAAAATAAAATAAAATAAAATAAAATAAAATAAAATAAAATAAAGCAAACTTTAAAAATTTAAAAATGAACAAAGTGTAAAGGCCCTGGATTCAATCCCAGTACTGATAACAACAACAACAACAACAACAACATCAGCAACAACAAAAGTTGCAGAAGGTAGCACTGTGAACACAGGATATAGGAGGCCACTGTTGCTGGAAGCTGGCACATGCTCTTAACATCATTGATGGATGACAGAAGTAGTGAGTAAAGGGTGGATGAGACATAGACCCACATAGTCTCGGACTATCTCTTCTTATCATAGGAAGAGTACACTCTACTATACACGTGTAGTATTCACACCAGTAATATAACTGTTCATTATCATGAGCCAGCATTGCACACAAGACATAATTGTCTGTCTACAACCAGCAGTACTGTAGGTCTGTTTCTACCGGTTTCACCATCAACATGTGAGTAACGCGTCTTGCTGTGACATTACCATGGTGATGATGTCACTAGATACTAAGAATGTTTTGGTATCCTTATAATCTTATGGGTCTGCAAAATTATGTGGCTGTTATTAACAGAAATGTTATGTGGCCCATGGCGGTTTTTCAAAACACATTTTGAGTGTGTGTGTGTTTGTGTCTTTTTGAGACAGAGTTTCACCATGCAGTTCACACTGGCCTTGATCTCACTTTGTAGCCCAGGCTGACTTCAAACTCGCAGTGATCCTCCTGTCTCAGCCTCCTGAGTACTGGGATCACAGGCCAAAACATTGTATTATGTATGAAAAATGTAACAGTCTTTACTTTTCAATTAAAAGTTAATTTTTAGGGCACGCCGGTCTGGTAAGTGGCTGTGGTCTCCCAAACTGCAGCCACCCCAGAGCGAGAACCATATCAGCACTTCCTGAGATCCACGCCATGTTGGAACTTGGGGCGCTGGGAAAACAGGCAGCCAGCACGCCGCTTTGATGGGCAGCTGTGAACCTACAGGTGCGTGGGCAGGCTAAGAATCAAACATCCATCTCATCCCCCTGGCCCCCGCGCCAGCAAGTGAGAGCCAGAGATCTGAGTATCTCTCGTGAGTTTGACTATATGCAATATAGCAAATAAGGGGGATTTTCTTCTGCCATCTCTTTGAAGGCAAATATTTTTATCTCTGTTTTGCTCTATTCTGATCAATGATATTGCTCTATTCAATATTCTGTTTTTATAATGTTGGTATTTCCTTCGATATTGCTCCACCTGATTGAAGGAACAACTATTGTGAAGAAAACCAGATATACTATCATACCTATTGCTGGTATCCCGGTAACCTGCTGTGAGGTTCTGTACCAATTTCTCTGCACTGCCTCAGTTGGCTTTGTCCTGTCTTGTTCTGCCATATTTTACTACCTTCAAAATAAAATAAAATAAAATAAAAATAATAATAAATAAATAAATTTAAAAAGTAAATAACACAAAACAGATCAGTAAGGTACTGAGCAACCTGAAACATGATATAACTAAACAGATAATGGACTTAAAAAGCAAAAGGAGGAAAAGAAAGTGCTCTAAAGGATGTAACTGCATGTATGTTTAAGTGTGTAGGACTGATAACCATGTTGCTAAGTTTTTGTTGGATCCTTGAATGGAGCTGTTTGCAGCCTCACTGT
>PVLA01014197.1:0-32063 GCA_004027455.1 Hydrochoerus hydrochaeris
TGCACGCTGGTAGGCTCATGGGAGCCGCTGAATGATTCTGCTCCTGCCTCATGCCAGGGGCGCTTACCAAGAGGGCAGGCAGACTGCCTTTCTGTGCTGCGCCCTGAGTCCCTCCATGGTTGGAGCTCTGGAGCTGCTGGTTCTTCTCCCAGCTCAGGCCTGGGCTGCTTACCGAGAGGGCAGGCAAATTGCCTTTACGTGCTGCGCCCTGAGTCCCTCCATGGTTGGAGCTTTGGGGCTGCTGGTTCTCCTTCCAGCTCAGGCCTGGACCGCTTACTGAGGGTGGGCAAATTGCCTTTCTGTGCTGTGCCTTGAGTCCCTCCATGACTGGAGTTCTGGGGCTACTCTGTTTTAGCTTTTAGGACCTGTACTTTTCCATGTACATTTTAGAACAAGTCTGCCCATGCCTCCCAAAACCTTTGCTTGGGTTTTGACAAGAAATGTTTTAAATTGGTAAGTCAATTTGGGGAGAATTAATATTTTTACTATGCTTAGTCCTTGAAATCAAAGGCAAAGTATCTCTCCATTTATTTATCTTCTTCAATGTCTTTCATCAGTATTTTATAACTTTAGATTTTGTAGAAGTGAAGTAGTTTACTTTGGAGTGACTGTAACAGGCAATATTTTAAACTTTTGTTTTCCAAACAGTTTGTATGTAGACATGCAACTGATTTTTGTGTGTTGCTCTCATTGTCCTGAGACCTTACCAAACTCATTTATTAGCTCTAGGAGTCTGTACAAAAACATTCATGTTACCTAAATAGGGGCAGCTTTATTTCTTCTCTTCCAATCTGTAGCTATTTTATTTCTTTTTCTTGACTCACTGTGGTGGCTGGAACTTCCAGTGAGACACTGAATAGCAGTGGTGAGAACAAGCTGTCCTTGCCTTATTATGGTTTCAAAGGGAAAGTGTTTGGTCTTTCTCCATAATCACTTTGTCAGCTGTAAACTGTTGTAGCTGTTCTTTACCAAGGTGAGACTGTTTGATTCTATGACTAACTTGATAGTTCTTACCATAATCAATTCTGTCAAATACTATTTCTGTGTGTCAAAATATGATCATGTAAAAAAAAAATGATCACACGATGTTTACTTTTTCTTAGCTTGCTCACTATTCCACTTGTAGGTCGATTCTCAAAAGACATTACAGTAATACACACACACACACACCCATGTTCATTGCAGTATAATTCATAATAGCTAAATCCTTGAAAAGCCTATATTACACTTAACACAATGGATTCAAATGTTTGTTTCGGCAGCACATATATACTAATGGAGTCTGATACATCCATTTCCCTATAAATGTCTCAAGTTTATCTTTGTGGGAAAGTAGTATTCATATTTTCTTTGTCCATTCATCTGATGATGGACATACAGGCTGCTTTCAAGATTTAGCTATTATGAATAATGCTGCTATGAAAATGGGTATGCATATATCACGGTAATATGATATCTAACTCTTTAATTCAAACAGAATTTCTAAGTTTTAGTATTTTGAAGAATCTCTCTACTGATTCTATAGCAGGTATACTAGTTTGTTTACATTCCCACCAACAATTAAAAGGCTTCCTTTTTCTTTGCAGACTTGTCAGCATTTGTTATTGATTTTTTTGATGATGGTCATTTTGGTAGGGGGTGAGATGGAATCTCAGCGTTCTTTTAATTTGCACTTCTGTATGGCCAGTTATGTTCAGCATTTCTTCATGTATTGATTAGCCATCTGTACTTTATTGTTCTGTGAAGTGGTCATAGATTTTTTTATGTTGAACTATTTTATTTGTTAATACTTGGTAGAGGAATTTTGGACTTCTAAGTTCATAAAAGATATTTATTTATAGGGATTTTTTCAAATGTACTTAACACTGAATTTAGGGCCTCAAACCTACTATGCAAGTGCTCTAACAGAGCTATACTTTCAGCTCTTTTTTTTTTAAACCAGAAATTGAACTCATGACCTTGCATTTGCAAGACAGGTGCTATGCTGTTGAGCAATATCCCCGGACTACCATCAGCTCTTCTCAAAAAATTTTTTTATAATTTTTTTTAAAGACAGGCTCTTGCTGAGCTGACCTTGAACATGTGGCAGTCTTCTTGCCTCAGCCTTCCTAGTGCTGGAATTACAGGCACACACCACTATACCTGGCCTTAAACCTTGAGATAGGGTACCACTAAATTGTCCAGGTTGGCCTCAGGCTTGCAATTCTCCTACCTCAGTTTCTTGAGTGACTGGGGTCACTGGCAGGCACCAACATGTGTGGCTGTATTTTCTTTTTTGTTATTGTCTTTGCCTTGTTTTGGCATCAGGGTAATAATTGGCCTTATAAAACAGTTGAGTTTGATGTGGTAGTGGACAGCTGTAGTCCCAGGACTCTAGGAAGTTGAAAAAGGACTGCCAAATTGAAACCCAGATTGGGCAACTCAAATTTAGATACTGCTCAAAACAGAAACATAAATAAAAACAAAAAAGAAAACGGGTAGGGGTGTAGCTCAAAGGGAAGCTAGGTTCTATCCCCAGTGTTGCAAAAACAAAACAAAAAAACCAGAAAGAAAAGCAAACAACTGAGAAGTGTTCCTTTTTTCTACTTTCAGGAGGAAACTATACAATTAGGGTTAATTCTTCTTTTGAATTCTCCCGTAAAGCCATCTGGACCTGGAGATTTCTTTCTCAGAAACTTTCATTAAGTTATGAATTCAACATACTTAATGTTTGTAGTACTGTTTATATTATTTATTTTATCTTGGCTGAGTTCTACCGTTTGTACTCAGACAGTTCTGCTCTAAGTCATCAAATCTGTGAGTGTAAGTCTGTTCATAAAAGGGCCTTATTATTATTATTTTTTTAATAACTGCAGGATTTAGCCAGGTGTGGTGGCATATTCTCATAATCCAAGCCCTTGGGAGACCAAGGCTGGAGGACCACTTCAAGTTTAAGGCCAGCCTGAACTACATGGCAAGACCCTGTCTTAATACCTCTGTTCCCCCAAGAAGTTGCAGGACTTGAAATAGTTCCTGGTTTCTTCTTGATACTGGCAATTTGTGTCTTACTCATTTTTGTTAGTCTTGCTAATAGTTCATCAACTTCACTGAATTAAAAAGAAAAACAAGCCTTTTGTTTCATTGAGTTTCTCTCTCTGGTACTGAGGACTGAACCATGTCTTCACACTGAGCTACATTCCCAGCCGTTTTTAAAACTTTCGTATTTTGAGACAGGGTTTCATGAAGTCACTATGTTGCCCAGGTTGGATTTGAACTTGTAATCCTTTAGACTCAGCCTCCTATTGCACTGGGATTGCAGGCATGTGCTACTGTGCCTGGCTTTTTTTTTTCCTTCACTTTTTTCTATTTTCAACATCTTTATTATTTCCCAACCTCTGTTTGCTCTGAGTTAATTTTGCTCTTCTTTTCCCAACTGCTTGAGGTGGGAAGTTAGGTTCTTAGCCAGTGCAGCTAGGAGGAGTTGGTGGAATTTCCCATGGCCAGGCTACTTGGTTCCTACAGGAAGCAAAGACAGTCCTTGGACTTCACAGCTGAAATTTGTTTCTCAGCACTGGGTGTGGTAGTGCACACCAGTAACCCAGAACCTGGGAAGCTGAGGCAGGAGGACTGCTATGAGTTCGAGGCTAGCCTGTGCACGAAATGAGTTCAAGGCCAGCCTGAACAGCATAGCAAAACCCTTTCTCAAAAAATAAAAACAAACAAAAAGAAGAAATTTGTTTTCCAGGCCAGGCAGGTTGTGATATGATCCTCTCTTTTACTATTCCTCCATTGTCCACTCATGGAAGGGAGGGAGAGCTGCTCCCTAGTGGCTACTGATGATCAGCAGGACTTCTGGTCCTTTTTCTCAGTTTGACCTGGCTCACAATGTATTATTGGCAGAAGTCCCATTCAATCTCAGAGAGGAATGAGCCTACCTGGGCCACTCTATGCTGCTAGGTTGGAGGCAAGAAACACCAAGCCTGGGTTCTCTTCTTTGGTTGGGTAAGTGGCTGCAAGACACCCTGCTGCCAGGTTATTCCACCACTCACAGGGCCTGGGACATAATGCCTTTCTCCTTCTACCTTCCAGAATTCTCCTGATTATCTTTTATATCATTTCTAGGTTTTAGGGTTGCACTTAGCAGAGAGATGGGAGGCAAAGACAAATCAATGCCATTTTGTTTGATTCCAAGTCTCATACATTTTTGGAGGGGAGTTAAGGGGTTGAACCCAGGGCCTCATTCATGCTAGGCAGGTGCTCTACCATTGAGCCACATTCCCAGCTCTTTTTATTTTGAAAGCAGGTGTCACTAAGTTGCCCAGGCTGGCCTCGAACTTGTAATTTTTCTGCCTCTGCCTCCTGACTAACAGGGATTACATGCACATACCACTAAGACTGGAGCCGTTATGCATTTTTATGGTCAGAAAATAAAGGCTAAAGGATAGACTTAAGTGACTTACTAATAAATCAGTGAAAAGAAGTCTCAGAATCATAATAGAATGCAAGCATCCTCATTCTTACACCAGCTGTCTTGCCACTATATACCACTTGCCTAAATCTCATTGAATCAAAGTAACATCATATCTTTTCATAGACATAAGAAGTCAGTGAACTTCAATTATGCTTGAAGACTAAAGCAACATAGTAAAAAATTAATTTAACAATTAAGTTAAATTTCACATTAAAAAGACAGCATAGACTATAGGAAACACAAATGCCAGCACAAAAAAATAAAACCTTAGAAAGATTTTTATCAATATTCTTCAGTTTATTACTTGAGAGGCTTAAGCAGAAGGGTTTGAATCTGAGGGAATCCTGTGCAACTTAGCAAGATCCTGTTTCAAAAAAAAATTATTTGGGATGTAGTTCAGCATTCTCTGGCTTAATCTTCAGTACAAAACAGACAGACAATCTATTTAGGAAACCATAGTTTGGTTATTTTAATGGCAAATTATGTTTTCTACCAGTGATGGTGAACTTTTTTGCAACCCTAAACCCATTTATTTATTGCAAAGAGCCAACACTGCAATTAAAACTGAATAGTGAAGTCTTAGTTTAGAAACAAGTCATATATTAACATCTTTGGTCTTAAAAGAAAAGCAAATTAACATGTGTGCCACAGGTTTGCCACATTTTATACTGAACTAAAGTCATTAGCTCACAAAAATCTTCACAGGAAATTCCAACTTTAAAATTTCTCAAGAGATGTAAAAGTTTAATTGTAGTTTTTCTATTGTAGAGTGAACTAAAACACTGATACACAGAGCCAGCAAAAGGCTTCATTTTAATGAATAAAGATGATTAAAAATATTTCCCCCTAATTTGGCAAGGAGGCTTCTCTGGTAGGGAAAATCTCTGATCACATTAAACTGTACTGAGTCTTTGCACCCCTCATCAGGTCATTGGTCTCATAGGTGCCCACACTACCTGAAAGAAGCCCAGATTGGTCAGCCTCTGATTCTCTGGCCTACCGTGAACTTCCTGTATTTGAAATGTTTTTATGGTGCCTCTTCTGTTTTACGGAATTTCAAAACAGTTTGAGTACTTCAAACAGAATCAAAACCCAACAATTACAAGTAATTTTGGAATGTTTTACATGATGTACAGTGACAAATTAAGTCAGCTTTGACATCTCAATGGAAGCACACAAGCAGCCTTGTTACAGAGGAGATAAATACTAAGCATTATCTACGTCAGGGTTTTAGTTATGCTCTTAGCAGCAAATGCTTGTTCCAACATACAGTAAATCAGATTGGGGCTTTGAAAAGACTCCATATATGGCAATTACATGCAGCCACCTTCTTTAAATATGTCTCTTCCAATCTTGGCTAAGGAGCACCCAAAACACCAGAGTCCAAATAGAAAAAGATTTTGGTTTTCCCCTAATACTATGTGTGTGTGTGTGTGTGTTGTGTATATACACCTTCTTATGATTTACTGTAATAGAAAAAGATTTTGGTTTTCCCCTAATACTGTGTGTGTGTGTTGTGTACATACACATTCTTATGATTTACTATATGTAAGAATTTACTATACGTAATATATCAGGGTCAGAAAGGAACACAAGAGCAACTAAATATATTTTCCCAAAGGAGTTTAAAACTCTAGGAAAATCAAAGTAAGCCTATCAGAATTGTCAACTTCTGATACATTTTCACTCAAGACCTTTTTTCTTCAAGAATTCCAGCGTAATTTAAAAATAAGATACATACTTCTACACTTGTACATTATCAAATAAACTGCCAAAAAGGAGCCAAACACTTTCAAAGGCATGTTTGCAGAAGAAATAAAGATAAGGAAGCCATAGTGATAGCTTAATGGGTAAAGGATAAGAGTCACACTCAATTCTGCCAAATGCAGACCTGTAGCGGTTCAGATACGCATTCAGGAATTAGCTCTGTCTGCCAAAATATCAAATGCTCAGTGTATGCAACTGGCAAGAAAGCCCAGGGAGCTGCCACTAAGCCTGTCACTGCCACTAGTGAGGAAAGACAGATAAGTTCACCAGATAGCTGAAACTACAAAGGACACTGTCTCTAACCCAAAGCTGAGTATTCTTCCCTTAAGAGAATTTACATTCAAAGGCCCAATATATCTTGCCAACAATTCACTTTCTGAGACATCCTGAAATATTTTCTCTGATTATACTACAGAGGATGTAAGCTTTTGGCAAAAGTTTTTTTAAAGTATTATTTTGCTATGCAAATAACAAGGGAATCCTGATTTATAAATGGCTTTTCTCATGATGAATGCAAACTAGTGAATGAACTCCCATCACATATTGTGACTACTAGTCCCAAATCCATTGTATATATAGGCCAAACTGTTTCATAGTTAGGGACCGTGACAGAAAGGGTTGTACTTCCATAAAAAATATCAATTTGCAGATTAAGAATATCTGCAAATATCAAACGTTTCCCTTACTTTTCAAATGAAGGCTCTTTTCTTTTGCAAATGTGAAAAATACTAATGACAAAAAGTATTTGGATTGCTTACTTAGAAATTTTTAAAAACTGAGGGGAAGTTTTCTATTTTCTAGAGAGTCCTTTTTGAAGACCCAGCAACATAGTATGATTCAGTGTTATACTTAGCTGCTCATCTTGAGTGCAGTATGACATGCACAAGATCAAAAACATTCAAATTAATCTGGAGACTTTGTGGAGTCCTTGAAGACGTCTACAGAAGTTGTGAAACTTCTCCAAAACAGAGCTGGGAACCATTCTCATGCATATGTTGTCTTTTGGATTCATTAAGTATTTAGATCTGACCTATTTTTTAAAAGGACTTAAGAGGCTAGAGACTTTCTCAATATGGTGCCAAACAGAAAAGGGGATCTAAGCCTCTTGGTGCTGGTATTGAGTTAGAAAACTTCTAAAAATGGGAGCCAGGAGTGGTAGTGCACACCTGAAATCCCAGTATGAGAGAGGCTGAGGCAGGAGGATCATTGGGAGTTCAAGACCAGCATGGGTTACACAGTGAGCTCGAGTGGAGCTTGAACTACATAGCAAAACCTGGGTCTTAAACAAGACCTAAACAAGCCGGGCATGGTGGCTCATGCCTGTAATCCCAGCATTTGGGAGGTTGAGGCAGGAGGATCATTGAGAGTTACAAAGTGAGCTTAAGGCCAGCTGAACTGCACAGCGAGACCCTGTCTCAAAAAGACAAAAAACAAAAACAAAAAGACCTAAACAAAACCAAACAAAATCCCAACAACTTCTAAAGATACTGACATGAATCTCCTACACGAGGGAACAAACACTACACTTTTATGGTCAAATATACTTTTATGTTACTTTACAATCAGAAGGCCTTTGTCTAGTACAAAAAAATGGATCTTCTCTGGCTAGTGTAAAGGCCAATTGCTTTATCCGTGGGAATAAGCCTAGGGCTCCCCCATCAGACGGATGAGAAAGGGAGATCTGGGTTAGGAGGCAGAACACACAGACGTGGGGAAGAAGGGGGATACATATGAATGGAGAGTGGCCTGTGATTATAACCAGAGAATTTCGGTAGGTTGCAAATACTTAGGCAGGCAAGAAAATATTGTTTACAAGCAATGCTGGTAAATGTGGTCTGGTTCCCTTAGCAGCTCACCCCCCACCCCAATCTTTTGGCCAAGAACCGCTCATCTCAGAACACTGAATACTAATGCGGTAGAGAAAGAGCTCAATGAGGTCAATTTCTAAAATTAAAATGGTATCATCTATAGAACACTAGTTAAAAGACTTAGGCTAGGTAACTGAAAAATGCTACATTGCAAGCACCTCAGTTTGTAATTTTAATATTTGTTCCCATCTCTAAACTAAATCAAGTTAGAAGATATTTACCAGAAATACTGCTTCCATAGTTTTAAAATGCTATAATCTTGGGCAACCCATTCAGGACCCCTCTTGTCTTTTAGGAACTATTCCTATTTGTTCTCTCTCACTCTGTCTCTCTCCCTTTTGGAGACAGGGTTTTACTATCCTCTTATTTCAGTCTCCTGATATAATTTGTTTTCTGAATTCCAGAAAACAGGTATGGGAAGTATTACATATTTAATGTAACTGTCTAAAAGAGATAAATGTTTCATGTATAGTTAATTTGAAAAATCTTTACAATTAAGATAACATCAAAGTATCTTCCCAAAAGAATTAAAGGCACTGCATTAGTGACACATGCATACCCATGTTTATAGTAGCACAGCTCTTAACAGCTAAATCTTGGAAGCAGCCTATATGTTCCATCAACAAATGAATGGATAAAGAAAACGTGGTATTCATACATAGTGGGGTGGTACTCACTAAAAAGAATAAATGAGTCATCTGTAGGGAAATGGGTGCACATTGAGTGAAATAAAGCAGATACACAAGCTAAAAATAATATATGATTTCTCTTATATGAGAAACATAAATATAATTAAAGAGCAAAACAAAAGATAAATAATAGGAAACAGAATTTTTGTAAAAGAGAAGCAGAGCAAGAGATGGAGGGAAGGGGATGGAAGGGAGGGCAAGGGATGAGTAAGGATTAAGATGTGTTATGTACATATATCGACTCTTTGCAATAAATGTAATCATCGTGTATTGCAAACATGTACTAGTAAAATTTTAAAGAAGATAACAGCAAGCCAAGTAGGTGCACACCTCAAAATCATAGCACTCTAGGAGGGTAAGACAAGAGGACAAGTTTTGAGCCCGCCTGGGCAATTCAGCAAGATGCTGTCTCAAAATAACAGCAAACACAAACATTGGCATCAAACGTACATACAGACAAAAATTGCTTTTATCTGAAAATACTACTTTAGAAGGAAAAAAGGGTAATAATTAGCAAATCGTAATGAAAAGCATCTTCTTTGGAAATTCTAAAATTTTGGATTAAAAACATTACCAAGAAGGCACCTGGCAGAGATTCTACTAGTGTATGAAGCAGTGGCTTACAAAGGGAACAGAAAGCAGTATGTATCTTTAAAATGTCTGACCTCAGAGCATCACAATCAGCCTAAGTCCAAAGTCTGCATTTTCTCATGGTGTTTTTACCTCTTCAATCTACAAACGCAGTAACAGCGAGACTCTTTACTTATCTTGGTCTAGGAAGGCCAGACTAATGCAGTTGCCACAGATCCCTTCTCCTTCACTGATTAAAGAATCATACCACCAGAGCAAGGCTGCAGCTGATGGGGGAAGATGGCCTTTCTTCAGGCTACCAGAGAAGCACTGCGCTGAACTCAAGATTGCAAAAAATGAACTGTGGAACTTTTCTTATTGTTTATAAATTCTTCTTTTAGTAGAACTCACATTTTTTGACTTGACAAATTACAAATTCATTTTGCAAGAAAATTTCTTTTGCTGTGCTTTAAGTCTGGAGAACTGTTCCAAATGCCAGTAACCACCTATCACCTCTGGTGTTCTGAGCATTGACTGTCCTTGAACTGAGGAAGGACAAGCACAAAGACCAAAAAAAAAAAAAAAAAAAAAAAAAAAAAAAAAAAAAAAAAAAAAAAAAAAAAAAAAAAAAAGGCACACTACCGCATTTCTTCTACTAAAACTTTTGATTTAGCAGCTGCATTTTCAACACTATGGAAATGAATTTCTCTGCTTTTTCAAGTGACCTAATTTTAATTAAGAACATTCTTTATCAAGAGACTGATGCCCGATATAAAGGAAAAGTTGTAAGTGAAGTGGAACCAAAAGGGCACTTCTCCCAGACTTTTGAAGGTAAGTTTTAAAGACTATTAAATAGTAACAATATTTTTATTTTCAGTTATATTTGTTAGGTAATTGACTTTTTCATTTTCGATGTTAAGCAGGCTAAAGAGTAGTAGATATACATCATTAATGCTTTCTTAAGGAAATTTCAGATTAGCTTTGATTATTTTCAAGGTGTTTCATATAAAACAAATTTGTTACTGTTTAAAATGAGCAGGTAAAATACAACTCAGAATATATTTAACTTCTTTTGGAAAACTGAAAAGGATTTTGTTTAAATTTCCAAAACTACTTTGGAATTACAAAAAACATTTTAAAATGAGAAAAGTGACATTCAGCAGAGTACCTTGCCTTAAAGGTGTTGTTTAGGGGAAGCCCCAAAAGTTGTCTGTTAAAATTATTACCTTTCAGTAAAAAAGATGCCAAATCTAACATAAGTATAATAATTAGTTTTGTTTTAGCTAAAATTACCACTATATGTAAGGACTGAATAAAGTTAAGGCTGAGAATAAAAAAAAAAACAAAACCTATTCTAACCAGATGAGACTGGTACATTCAAAGTGGTATGGCCATAGAATGTACTCTTTCTAATCAATGGATGAATATTGCTATTGAAAATTACTGAGAAAAATACATAAGTATCTTCAGATCTCTGTGGAAGATCAGATTTTCACTATTACTAGGCTAATCACTTAAATTTACAACTGACAACTCTCAAACTACACACCTTAAATCATTTTTTCTTATGCTAGATACAATTTAAAAATTATGCCTCAGTAACTTATTTTTTCCAAAATCCATTTTATTAATCACTCATTTTTACTATAAATTTGCAGGTGGCTGTTTTAAGAATAGATGTGTACCCCTAGACTTAATGTACAGTAGAAGCATATTTCATTAGAACCCTGACCCTTTGCAGGAAGCCAGAGGGTTAGGGTTAGGGTTAGGGTTGGAAATCCCAATACACTTAATGATTTCTGCTTAGAGTTTTCTAAGAATTTACAGTAGAACTTAAGGAAATACATATTATACACATGATATAGATTTAAAATTCTTTCAAAGTATGTAAGTTTTAATTTATATGGTATGGCATCTGGTAAAGTGCTTGACAAATGACATATTTAAAAAAAAATCACTGAATTAAAATATGCAATACTCACCCTTAGTTAAAAACAAAAAAGCAACACTTGAAATAGATTTTGAAAGAGATTATTAAACACAAAAATCGTTTTCACAGAGCTTGATGGTACCACAAACCTGTACCTCAATATTTTCAACTAACCAGGTTCCCTCTTAAAAAAAAGATTTTGTTTGCTTTTATTTTTTGTTGATTCATATATGAGCTTTTAGAGTTGTAAAAAACTGCTCAGAATTCACTTCAGAGAATATGCTTGGGAGTATTTGCAAATAGGAGCATATACATAAAAAGCCACCACTTCTACTCTATGACTTGTCCATAGAGGTAACAACCAAACAATCCTGACACTGATTTGGGGTGGAAAACTACCTTCTAAAGAAACATTACATAGTGATATATGTTGTCTGTAGCAAGCAAGTGCTTGCCACTTTGCCAAAGGAATAGTAGGTAATAGAAACATGATTTCTTGACTACAAAAGAATGACCTGAAGAGACAAGTTTCTTGTGAAAGTAAGACTAGAAATACAGAGCTCCTATACCTTTCTTTACAAAGACTGATTTTCTATATGCAGAGCTGTCTTAGTACCATTTATTGAACAGAATATTCCTCTCAGCATTTCTTCAGATATGGTGGGAGATATTTAAAAACTATAGACGTTTGTTATTCTTTCCTAGGAAACTCCTTATAGGCTCTGTCATTACTAAGGTAGCTTATTAAAATCCCTCATGATAATCATGGATTTTAACATTCAATGTGTAATTCTGACATATATTAGATGCATACTACTAGTTCAAAGTTGCTTCACCTTCTGGATTATTTATCATCTCTATGAGGTTAATTATTATTGCTACATTAGACATTTTATAAAAACTACTTTTTCTAGTCGTGTATGATTTAAATAGTTCCATCAGCCTTTTTTTTTGCTTGATAAATCTCATTCTATCCTCTACTTTCAATGAATTGCATCTAGGCTGTAAGTTTATACATCGCAGCATTTTAACTGGCAAACTTAGTTTATTCAACCTTTATTGACTTATTTCTTGTACTAGTTTGAAAATTAAGGTATCTTATTTTTGTTCTGCAGTGATTACCCTTAATTTTTTTCCCCCATGGTGAGGATTGAATGCAGGGCCTCACGTATGCTAGCCAAGTGCTCTATACCTAGGCTATAAGCTACATCCTCAGCCTCACAATCTTATTTAAAAGTCCAAAACTAATCAATTTATTCTCATCTAAGTCTCGGGGTGCTTTTAGGTATGAGTTTATGTTATTATTGTCCAATATTTTCACTTCACCTTGAGCTTTCACCTTTTTAAAATACCTTTATCAAAACCAGACATTTCATTGTTTTATATTCTCAGTAATTATCTTGATTTGCCTCCTTTTCTTTATTCTTGTTTACTTCTTATGTTTTCCATGTTTAATTGTTTTTCCTAAATTATATCCCTTGGAATTGAACTAAATTTAAATCCACTGAAGCTAAACAGATTCATAACTAAGTTCAATTAAAATGAAATAGAATTAAAAACATGGCTGCACCAGCATCATCTCCAGTATTCAAGAGCTGCATGTGGCTGTTGCCTACTGCACCAGACAGGGATGCTTTAGAAGCTCCTACAGCCATGATACAGTGGAGCCAAATGCTCTGCTTTAGTTCAAAATGTTCCTTAAATTACTGATTTGTTGGTTTTTTCCTCAATCCTCTGAGGAGCATGTTGTTAGTTTGGGGCTCTTTTGTAAAGATTCTCTCAGGCAACCTTCGCAGTTATTATCAACTGTTGAAGCTAGCTAGAGTTTATTTCAGCAATTTAAATGTTACTTTAAGTATGTTTTACTTGGCTATTTTTCAATCTACCTGTTACTTTTAATGGCATTTGATTCTTACATTTTGATCTTTTTTTACTTCATTTTATAATCCATTAAAGTCTCTAGCTGATTATTTCATTAATTAAAGTTTTTGGGAAGGGTTATTTTATCCTACTTTTGTTGCATACTACTTTTCATTCACTGTGAATTATTTCCTTAAGTACAGTAGTTAGTAATTTGGACCTTGAAGCTTATTTGTGATTCCTGGGCAACTTGGGCAACTTGGGTTAAGGATGCATTGTGTCAAAGGATTTTGCATTTGCTTTTGTCAGATAATCTAGAGTATTTACTGGCTGATGATTAATTTTACGTTATTCCTTGGTTTGAGTAAGAATTATCCAAATGAATGCTATAACTTGAACCACAAACATTCGTATGAAGGAAAGTTCATGGCTACAATTTTTAGGGAGATAATTTCCTTATAGCCCATAATTCAAACTGAGATAAATAAACCTGGCTTTCATCTCCTGAGGTTGGGGACAAATATTTTTCCATTTCATTGATACACAGCTCATTATGGGACTGGATATACACTGGTATTTGTTCCACAGCTCTAGCTCCCTACTGTGTAAGGTTTTTTTCTTTGTTTTGTGCTGCTGGGGACAGAACCCAAGGTCTCACACATGCAAGGCAAGTGCTCTACCAATAAGCTACATCCTCAGCCCTCATGAGGGCCTATTTCCTGGTTCTTTATATTATAGTGATGTCCTTATATCAAAGAGTGCTCCCAACCCCAAGGGCTCCATAACAGCTGGCAGCCAGTGTAAGCTCATACACTTCCTAGTTTAGCTCTCAGTGTGTGTATGTGTGGGTGCACTGGGGGTTGAACGTAGTGTTCACACTGCTACATTCCCATTCCCCTTTTACTTTGTATTTGGAGACAAGATCCTGCTAAGTTGCCCATGCTCAGTTCAAACTTCCAATCTTCCTGCCTCAGCTTCCCATACGCATTGTTTAGCTTAGTTTTTACCTTGGTGTAGGCCCAGGGAAATGTCCCCTACTTCCTTTTTGGTTAGCTTATACATTTAATATTTTATGTAGTATTTCTAAATGTCTGGGGGGGGAGATATTGCTGGACAGGAATTGAATATTTTCTTTAATGTGCCTATGTCACAGAAACCCTAGAAGGTGAGGGTCTCTGAGGAATAGTTTTATAATCCAGTTATTCGGTTCAATAGATTCTGTTTCCAAGTGAAAACAGATCAGTAGGTTGGTAATAACGTGCCTGTTTACACAGCAAAATCTTTGTAACATCATAACCTGTTGGTCAGAATGACTTCTGCTTGTATGTATGTGTGTGTGTATTTGCAGTGCTGGGGATCAAACTCAGCGCCTCATGCACATTAGGCAAGCACTACCACTAAGCTATATGCTGGCCCCTTTTGGAGATAGAGTCTTGCTATGTTGTCCAGGCTGGTCTAACTCACAATCTTCTTAATTCAAACTCAAGGAGCTGGGATAACAGGTGATTTCCACCATGCCTAGCTGCCCAGATTTACTTTTACTTTGAAGTTCAGGGGACTGGCCACTTCATAAGAATGGTCTATATGTCCATCAACAGATGACAGATAAAAAAAAATGTGGCATTCACATATAATGGAGTGTGACTGGCACAAAGGCTAAATGTGAGTCACTTGTAGGAAAAAGGATACAAATTGAGACCATATGTTAAGTGGAATGAGACACACAAGCTTAAATATCACATAATTTCTTAAATGAGAAACTAAAACACAAATAAAGAGCAAAATAAAAGATAGATAAGAGGAAATGAGGGAGGCTGGGGGTTTAGCTTAGTGGTGTTTAAGTGCTTGCTCTGCCAAGCACAAGGTCTTGAGTTCGATCCCTGGTTAAAAAAAAAAAAGGGAAATGAAGAGCTTGATAGATCTCTTACAAATGGGAGGAGACCAGGAGATGGCAGGAGGAGGGAAGAAGGGGAGGGGATATAGAAAGAACTCAGATGTGTTATGTAATGTGCCAATAACCCCATGAAGAATGTCATTATGTACTGTACATATGTACTGATAAAAAATAAGAAAAAAAAAAACAAGTTCAGAGGGTTGGGGATGCAGCTAAGTAGTAGAGCACTTGCCTAGGTTTGTGCTAATGGGTGTGTGAGACTTTAGGTTTGATCTCTCTAGCATTTCATAAAAAAAGAAGACACGTGCGCGCACACACACAGGGTCCTCTGCCTTTATGGGACTATAGCAGTCCGGAAGAACAGAAAGAAATACACTATAGGGGGCCTGTGTTATAAAAGAACTTGTGTACCATGTTATGATTGTTTCACTAACAAGATTTGGCTTCAGTCTATGATAGTTTATAAGGCATCTGACTGATGAAATACCTTATATTCACAATTCTTTTCTAAAATAAGCAGGTCAGAAAAGTGTTAAAGTAATTTATCTAAGGTTAGTAAAAAGGCAAAGCCTAGAATACAGTACTTGTCTACAAACCAAATTCCACACCAAAAACGTATTCTCATAGCAAAGTCATCCTCAGATATATTTTCTGCAGCTTTTTTAAAATCTAGAAATCATTTACAATGACTAAATCAATGACTAAACAAGAGGCATAAAAATCTAACACATAGCTTTCCAAGTAGTTGTTCCAATCAGGCAAGGCACAACAAAGAATGTATTAAAGAAGATTCATGCTTTAAACTTCCATTGTCCAATATGATAGCTGCTAGAGCACATGGCTGCATAAATTCAAATAAAGTAATCAAACTAAGAAAATACTATTCCTCACTTATACTAGCAGCTATATTTCAAGTACTTAGTAGTTAGCCACTTGTAGTTGGTGGCCATCACAATGGACAGTACTGACAGTACTGATACAGTACTTTTCTATCGTTATGGAGTTCTATTGACAGCACTGCTCTCAATACGGACTGATGAGTTACATAATTTTATTGCTGCAGTATATGGAAAGACTACTGGCTTTGAAGACCAACAGTTGTAGATTCTAATTCTGTATTTCTCACTGTCTTTATGACACACAAGTTTCTATGTCTTGGGTCTCTTGTTTCCTTATCCTATGAGTTGGGAGTCAGAGATAAGGCAATGAAACACACAATAATAAATGTTCAATAACTACATAATCTGCAATCTCCCCACTCTTCATTGAAGCCCTACTTGATGCCTTTTTAGGTTGTTGAAAAGTCCTTGTACAGAATGAATACAGTGTTTCTGAAAGAGCTGAGAAAATTACCAAACTTACACTCTTGATTAATGAAATCATTTTCCCTGTAAGATGTTTACCTTTTTCTAGGAGTAAAGTGAGTAGGTGGGTACTTTGTATGAATACAAAGAAATTAAAAATAAAAAATAAGTGTTACAGTTCAATGCTCTATTACATTAACTCTAAAAGGATCTGAATGCAAGAAACTGGATATGAAGTTGTTTAACTTGAGTTAAATGGGTCAGGTGTCTTGGTGATATTTCTCACAGGAGAATGACAAAAGAATAGCTACAGAATCAGGTATAATTACCTATATAAATAATCAGACAGTAACTAATTCATTATTCAAAAAACAAGTCCTTAACGACTCATAAGCTTGGTGACCTAAGGAGATTATTTTCTACTTTAAAGACAAAGCAGACAAAACAGACATTCAAGAGAGGCCTTAACGCTCCCCACACCACTGTACGCAGCTTTCACTTCTCCCCAACACAGCTATCTCTTCAAATATTTTCCCCAGTAGAATGATTTGGATTAGCGTGTTTTCTGTTCAACAAAGGAAACCTTTGTTTCTACCACTTGTTGAAAATCTTTCTAAATGAAAATGTATTAGCTCACTTTTCACCCTAAGAATATTCCAATTAACATAATAATAAATACTTGAAATGACTTAACATCTCCTTGCAACAAAGTACGATATTATAATGGGTTAAAGTTATAGGACATTAACATTTATATGTTGTTCTCAGGTTACAGTTTAGTTATATACAGATTTTTCACAAAATAAAACCAAGTATTATTTTGTTTCCTTACAATTTGCTCTCATTTGTTTTACACATGCACTACAGAAATATTCCCAGAGACCTGAAGCCCTGGAAAGTTAGGCACTGGCTAATCATGGTACAATTATACATCATACTTCAATTTCACAAGATCCTTTACTTGTAAAAGAAATACAATTTACTTCAGGCTTTTGCCTAAATGGTGGTTAGGTCCAAGGTCTTTTGACTCTTTTCCTTACTGGCTATTTTGAGCAATGGCTAGATTAAGTTTCTAGGCAGAAGATGCAGAATCAAGCCAATTTCTCTTTTAAAAAATTAAATCTGTGCTCCTTGGCAGAATTTTCTCCTTAGTGCAATGTTCAGCACAAAGAAAACAGCCATCTAAAATAATTCTGCTATTGACATTAGTTTAAATAAAATCCATCTAAACTTATAGGTATTAACATATCTAATATATCTACAGAACTTAAAAATCTGAGATGTAATTATTTGACAAATAGCTTACTGCAAACAGACACTATTTCACTTACTTAAAAAATAGATGAGGAAGAAATGTGGGATCTTCTCATTCAGTTAATTACAGAACATATAAATAATCAGTAGTTACACACACACACACACACACACACACGTATACCTTAGCAGTACTAGGGATTGAACATAGGGCCTTTTGCATGCTAGACAAGCACTGACTGCGTCCTGTTTTTGATTTTGAGATAAGGTCTCACTACATTTCCCAGGCTGGCCTTGAACTTGCCATCCTCTTCCTCTGCTTCCCATGGAGTTTGCATTACAGCCAGGTCACCACACCTGGCAAGCTTATTTACATTTTATAGTGAAGATATGCCCCAATACTAATTACTTCTCAACCAAATGAAATGCAGCACAGTAACTTTTACTTTTTAAGTTAGAAACAAATTTCTTCAACAATATCCTTAGGTGAGCATAATTGCTCTGCCACTGTAATAAATTTTCATATCCCATAAATCAATGCCAAAAAAACCTGATTGGGCCGGGTGTGGTGGCGCACGCCTGTAATCCCAGCACTTAAGAGGCTGAGGTGAGAGAATTGCTGTGAGTTTGAGGCCAGCCTGGGCTACACAGTAAATTCAAGGCCAGCCTGAACTGCATAGTGAAACCCTGTCTCAAAGGACAAACGAACAACAATGCAAAAAAACACAAAACTGTCTTCAGACTTGAATCTTTATTTTTCATACCCATACTGAAATGAGAACCCAAGTGTACTTTGCCATACAGATGGTCCCCTACTTAACATGATTCAATCCAGATTTTTTTTGACTTCCCAAAGGTGCAGAAGTGACAGACATTCAGTAAAAACGTACTTGGAATTCTGCATTTTTTCCCCAGGCTAGTGATATGTGATAGTGATCCTGTGATCCTGGGCAGAATCAGCCAGCCATAGATCCCAGTCAGACAGGTGATCACAAGAGGAAAGAAACTATTGATATTCTTACAGTGTACTGTATTGTTAAGCTATGATATCTGGTGGTATATTAAGTGCTTGTATAATATACACCCATTGCAGGTTGAAGAATATTTGTACTATACTTTCTTTAAAGGGCTACTCTAGTTTTGGTGACTGCATTAATCATTATTAGAGCCTGCAAAGTGCCCAAAACGATCCTGAAGAAGCAAGAAAAGATTTACAAGCTTCACTCTCCAACTTCACTCTCCATCTATCTCTGAGCCACTGTTAACGATGGACCCCCCCCCCCCCACCATTATGCATTAGAGAACTGCAGCTTTGGCACAGCACAGGTACCCAGTAGTAATTCAATTAAACAATCAAAAAAAAACTCACTGCTATCCAGGGCAAAGACACTACTTCCTCCTTGGAGAGAAGTATCGGTATTTGCTTATCTGTTTCTTCCAAACTAAGTTCTGCTTGCAGGGCCATAGGCAGCCAATAAAGAGCTCAGTGCTCCTCCATGCAGTGCTAAAATAAGGGGTAAAACTTTTTTTCATGACAGACACAGAAATGTAATAATAAATTGAATAATACAGTTAACTAAAATTACAATACATTATTACATACAAGAGTGTTAAGTTTGATATCATCAAAAGACTCATTCATAACTGTAAAAAACAGCGCAGGCCATATTCTATAATTCGAAACTCCAAAAATAATGTGTGAAAACAAAGTCATTTAATATTAAATGTAAGCAGATATACTCACAGCTTGCATTTCTATACAGAAGAAATGGCTCATGGAGTTGAAATTCCAAATCTTTATTCACTGGTTCAACTAGATTGTGCATATTCAGTCGATTTACAATGGTAAAACCATGGTAGGGTGAGGCTGACCTTAGATTTAATTGGAAAAAAATCCAAATTATCTTAAAATCTGCAACAAAGTTACATACAACTCTATTTTCATTTCAAGAAAGAAAAAATACATTACTGGACTGTACAGTATTATCAGCACTTAAAACCATAAAAAAAATTAAGTCAGATCATATCCCTCCTATCTATGCTCAGATGTCTTTAAGGACTCAGTTTAAAGGCCAAAGTCCTTATCAAGGCCAACAAGGCCCTACCTGATGCCCTTATCCCACACCCCACTTTATCTCTTGCTTCCTCTGCTCCAAGGCCTCTGGGCTCCTTGCCACTCTGCACAGGTGTTCATACTGAAAGACTTGTGCCTAGATCACTGCCACCCAACCCACACAACCACCTCATCTCCAGCAAGCTTTTGCTCCAATGTCACTTTCTTACTGGGGTGTTCCTGGACTATCCCTTTGAATGTTCCCAACCTCAATAATGCTAACCTTTCTCTTTTTATCCATATCATTTACTTTTTTATACTGACTGCTTTTCTCCCTCAACTAGAATACAAGATCCTTGGAAGTGAGATTTTTATTTTCACAAATGTATCCCAGACACATAGTGTAGATATTTATTAGAAGTATCATTCATTTATTTTAAATGTTACAGAATTGGCTATGACTTATCATTACATGAATAATTTTCCTTAACACCAAATAGGTTTTTATATAGTTCTCCTGAGTTACATGGAACATCACTCGACTCCTATAACAAGAAAAGTCTTCAGTTCCTATATTAGCAGGATTTAGTACACAATCCTTTGAACATGTCTTACATTATCTTAATACTTCATAATTTCTCACAGTGAATAAATAACAATAAAGCCTGTAAAGTACCTTCCAACTATCACTGATACCAAGGTTCTACTAACAACTAAGCGATTCTAGGGATTTATATTGCTAATGAACAGTAATGAAGAGGTTTTTTTTTTTTTTTTTTTTTTTTAAAGAAGGGAGAAAATGAATAACAGGAAACAAAGTACCAGAGAGAGAGCTTGGTGTATGAATACCAAAGAACTTATACTAAAAAAGATCAGTGTTTAGAAAAGATCTCAAAGCTTTATACTAAAATTTAGAAAAATATTTGACAAAATCCTTTTTAAATGGTAGCAAAGTTTTATTAAAGGTTAGAAAAGAAACAAGCACTGCAGAGTTTGAGACAAGTCAAAGTAGGAAAAAGAAGTGTACCTTACAGCATGAGGGTGGGCTATAAAAGGCATGACATGACAAAATCTTTTTAATTAGCACCAAAGGAGAAAGACAATCCTTAAAACATACTGAATGCCAAGAAAAACAAAACAACCTCCACAACGTATCAGTAACAACTACCATTGCAGATACCTTAAGCCCTAGAACACAAGAGATAGAACCTGCCTTTATTTGACCAAACCTTTAGAGGAATTCAGGAAAAAATTACCCTGTGAGTATATTTTCTGTTTCCTTACTACACAGTTGCAAGTCAATTATATTTTAATGTAATTATCTTAAAAGTAAAAAATATACAATTCTGAATAATCTAGACTTCTACAAATAGCCTCTCAAACTAAAACATACATATTATCAAAGGCATTGTACATAATTCAAGCCTTTTGCCACATTAGGGTGGTGGCGGTAATGGAATGGGAGGGAAGGAAGAGGGCAGAACCAGTCATAGAAGACAAAAAGCACACAAGGGAGGACCTGAGGTCTCAATCACATTACTTTATAGAACTAGTCAATATATGGTTCTCAAAAGTACATTTTTTTCTATTTAACATAGCAGAAGGGAGACAAGCATCTGTTTTACAGTTATTCATTCCTAGAAAATACTACTTTGGAACAGTTTTATTCTAAATCAAAGCCAGAACCAGAGAAGAGAAATAACTAGGTTAGGACCTTGCAAGTAGGGATGGATAAAAACTTGAAGAAAAGCAGAAAGGTTCCAAAGACAAAATCTGAACAGATATAAACCATTTCTTATGGTACTATTTACCATTATATTTTATTTATTTGCAGTGCTATGGATTGAACACAGGGCCTCAGCATGCTGGACAAAGCACTCTAATATGGAGTTACATCTTCAGTCCCTCACTATCAGACTTAAAAAAAAAAAGTATATATATACACACTTACCGTCGATATACAAATAAGGTCCCTTCTATATCAGTCTTCTCCTGTAACAGACAACAAATTAATTAGTGTTATTCTTCCATAATCCAACCCCAAAGACTTCCAATGAAGCGGTTCATGTTCAAGATCAACATGTTTTATTTACTGTAAAATTTATCACTTCTGAACAGATGAAGTCTCTAACTCTATAACTGCTGTCACCGGTTTCTTCCTTATCTATCCAATACTACTGATGCATGCTATGTATATGTAATATTCAACCCAGCAATATGTCTGCATCTACATTTTTCTAACTAGTAAGGGTGAAAATCACAGAATTAGCCTTAATACACTGTTTGTGATAGGGTTTCATTAGTAGTTCAGGCTGGCCATGAACTCATTAGGTAGCCCAGGCTGACCTTAAACTCATGAAAACCCTTCTTCCGCAGCCTCCTAAGTGCTGGGATTATGGGCACACACTACCACACCTGGCTAGTCTTAACCTTAACTTTTTTAAAAGCTAAATGTCTTACGTCAATTTCTTCACTTCTACAGTTTACCAAAGTTAACATTAAAAGAAAGGGAATTTTCTTATCAGACACTTTGATTCATCACTGGGGGCTTCTGGTATTTACAAATTTTGTGGTCAGGTTAAGAAAAATTATTAAATGCAGTTTGTTATTTTTAGAACTCTGTTGAAGAATCATGAATATTGAAACTACATTTCATCTTAAGTCATTGCTGTAAACCTTTAACAATTTAAAAGAGGGAAAATTAATAAAAAACAATCTTTCTAGGCTGCAGTTCATAGCCTAGATTGTACCTAATATTTTAAAGTAATCAAAAACTACCAAATCTTTAAGTCATATCAAATTGAATTTGTTAGGGTAAAAAAAAATTACTGTCTTGATTTCTTCCAGGGGTACTGTGTTAGCTTAAATTCCACAAAATTTTTCCTTCCCAAGGATTCAGAAGCTTCTTCTTGACTTTAAAATGTTTTTTCAGGAGCCAAGGGTTTAGCTCAGCAGCATTAAGTGCCTGCTTGGCAAACACGAGGTTGAGTTCGTTCCCCCCGCCAAAAAAAAAAAAAAGCTATTTCAGCATAAGAAACTGATAATCAATTTGTTTCACAGTAAAAGAAAATTTATCTGTGCAAAACATTGTGCAAAGTTACACTTCATAAAATAAGAGAAAAAAATATTTTGGCTATATACTATATGCCATAATCCAAATAAACACATGGCTTGTTTTTCAACTCAAATTGTTACATTTTATGTTTATAACAGAATTCCCTGGTTAAAAAATTCTAAAAATAAATAAATTAGAATGTTAATAAATTAGAAATAAAAACTCTTTAAGTCATGCATGGTGGTGCTTGCTATAATCCCAGCACTTGGAAGGGTAAGGCAGGAGGGTCCCCTACAGTTTGAGAACAGCCTGCATGGACTACACTACATAACGAGTCTAAGGCCACCCTGAACTACATAGTGAGTCTCAAGTCTCAAAAAACCGGACCAGGGGTTTAGCTCAATGGCACAAGCCTCTGCTTGGCAAGCGTTGACGGTTGTGAGTTCAGGCCCTGGTACCAAAAAACCTATTCAGAAACAGCCCCATTTGTCTGCAATCTATATTTACAAATTTACGTACAGAACAAGTGATTCAATATGCTTCAAGTTATGGCAGTATCTGCAACAGTTAAATTTGAAAAATAATCTGTGATTTTATTCTAGTGGCTTCTTGCATCTCCTCTTCCTGGAGGTGAAGGAAAGATAATTGCGAATACTTCATGTGAATGAACTCTTCATAAGTGCCAAACGATTCTCACAAAATCATTATAAGTACAATCTATGGACCCGTAAGTTATAATCTTTCAAAGTTTTGTTAATAGTCTCATTTCTTACTGACACGTGAACACCAGTCTTTGATGAATTCAATCTAACACTTAGGAATTATTTTCTAAGTGCAAAGCCTATAGCTGAATGAGTTTTAATTAGTAAAGGTCAATTACAAGAAAACGGGGAACTACATAAACAACTAACAAAGCTTCAAGCAAGGGCTAACGAGTCAGTAAACAGATTATAACTTTGCCTTCTGGTGCACAAAAGCCAAAAAGTACTTAGTCGTGGTGAGCCTTCAGAGGTGACATCACTGATCTCTTTTCCGCGTAAAAAGCCTCCAGAGAATCCAATGAACATAGACGCCTTTTCCCTAAGTGACTTGAAATCTTTTCCAAAACTCTGGAAACAGAATGCAGTTCCATTAATCCCAGACTACAGCTCCTTTCTAAAGAATTGAAACTAATTGGATTTCAAGCTTCAAATCCAAATGACCTCTGCGAGGGGGGGCTCTCACATTGTTGGGATCACAGGGAGGGAGTTTATTTTATGGATTATGTATACGTAGTTTGTCTAATAAACCTCAAACGTAAGTTTTCAGGCACTTTTCCGATCCTGTCGGTCTCAATCCCCAAATCCCGCTATAAAGACAGGTCGCCCACGTCCCCAAACCCGATCGATCCCCCGGTACTGATCCTGCTCCGGTCCTTTCCTTCATCATTTCCTGAGATGTGTCTTGGCCACTTCGCTCGTTCTTTCTCCCCAATCCCGAGAGCCCCAAACAGCTCTCAGGCTCCGGCTGGGTTCCAGGCCAGTCCTTGGCTTGTCTCCACCGCTCTGGCCTCCTGCCTGGCCCCTACCCCAGGCAGCCTGCGTGGCCCCTTTAAGAGGCGGCGGCGACCAGGCTGGACTCTCCAGTGGTCAGGTTTCACTCACCCACTGGTTGGCCTTGGGGCAGAAGGTGTACAGAGCGACCTGGCCCGTGAGGTCTGCGATGCTGGTGATGTAAGGGTCGTGTTGCTTCAAAGCCGCCAGACTCATCTCCTGCCCCGCTCGACTCAACGACTCCATCTTGAATCTCGAAGCTGAGCCCCGCCAGCGGGGGCGGAGCCTCGAACCGGAAAGCGCCACCCAGACAAAGTTCCCCATTTGCGTCAGCTCCCTCCACTTCCGCCTCTCAACCGGTCACATGGTGGCATGGTACGTCAACAATTCTTTACCGCTCTGTGCACACCTTGGGCTCCGGGTTCCGGTAAAGTTATGACCTAGGGAGCCAGTATCTTGCTGCAAGTGTGGCTGCGCCGAGGAGCCGGCTCCCGAGCGTCCTGGCGCTTCCTGCTAGCGAGTTAAAACGACCGGATCGTGAGGGCCGTGCGCGTGGCCTCCGTGCTCCTGCCAGGCGAGGCTGCGCACTACCGCGGTGCCTGTCTGACGTTCGCCTCGGAAGGTCCTGGGGCCACAGAATCCACTCATCGCTGTGGCGGTTCAGGGCTCCCCGGGGCATTTAGAAAGCACCGGAAACTGCTGGAAAACTGCTGGAAAACTCCAGATCGCAAGTTAGATGGCATCAGCCAACGTTAACAACTTGGTGATTTTTTAAAAATATCAATTAATTACAGTTTAGTTATTTCTTAAAAGTTCCAAAACAGCCAGATGAACCCGCCCGAAACTACAGGGTTTTTTTCTATTCGCTTTAAAAATATTAGTAAATGTTTGCGATACCTAGTAATTACAGTACATTTTTCATTTTGAATTGGTGACTGTATGTATCGCATCTTTATCATTGTTTCTTATTTCCCTTGTCTGGCTCCCATGTAAATATTTCCATACAATCCTGGGAGACGCTCATGAAGACTTGAGTCTGTCTTGCATCCTGCGAGGTATTAAATAGATCACTTATTAGCAAACAGCTGTTGAGCATTACAAGGCATTTCTGAGTCAGGCAATAGCCAAGAGTCAGGAACTAGCTAACAGTAAATCAAAGCGCAAAGATTATAGGGAGCTTCACCTCTCAAGAATTGTTTAAACGAAACATTTTCTTTTATTGAAAAGACATCTCAACAGAATTGAAAGTTTTTGAAAGAAAACAATTTTTTTCGTCAGAATAACACTATAATTTATA
Source organism: Hydrochoerus hydrochaeris (assembly GCA_004027455.1). Classification (NCBI taxonomy): domain Eukaryota; kingdom Metazoa; phylum Chordata; class Mammalia; order Rodentia; family Hydrochaeridae; genus Hydrochoerus; species Hydrochoerus hydrochaeris. The sequence goes on from PVLA01014197.1 coordinate 25,524, forward strand.
TTGTTTATGATTTCACAACCCTGGGCCATTTGTTAGTAGACAAACCCTACATTCTTTGCAGAATTATGTGTAAAGCATGAGTAAATACAGGCAAAGAAAAGTAATTTACCCATCATCCACCACACAAGTGTTTATTGAACAACTAATTGTGATTTGTTGGCCCTCTTTTGGAGCTTCTAACTCTTAAGACATCTTCCTGGCTCTGGAAAAAACTGAAAGAAGCAGAACAAGATAAACAAGGACAATCAATGCTAGGGACATTTTTCTTTGAAGCACCCAAGATAGAGTTACTAACTTCAGGTTAGAAGCCTTCAAGGAAGAGACTGTGTTTGAGTTGGTGCTGCAGGAGTGAGAAAGTGTTCCTCAAGGGAATTGAGGTAACAGCTCTGGTTCATTTCACTGGCCCAGTGGGCAGGTTGGGAAGGCCAAACCATTTTCAACTGGTAGATGATTTAATTTAGATTTGGAAGCAAAAAAATCAGTGGCTCAGAGCTCTTAGAGCGTACTAGAGGCCAAGAACCCCTGTCTTCTACCCTATGACCCTGTCTTCTACCCTATGACCCTGTCTTCCACACCTGGACTGTTTTTCTTCCAGCGCTAGTGGCAGGATCCCTGTTCCCCTCTGCTTACCTTCAACCAAAGCACTTAAAAAATCTGTACCCTAATTTAAAAGTATATGTATGTATTTTTAAATAGATAAAAGATTCACTTGGTACAAAATTCAAAAGGCACATCTGAAACTACAATCAGTTTTTTCCTTACATAGATTTTCTAAAATAAACTAAGACATTTCCTCATAATTTACTATTTTTGATTGAGTGGGATTAGGCTAGTGAGGAACAAACTATTTTAGGAAGTTTTAATATTTAGAGTAGAAAATCATTTCAAAATGCATTTTTACATGCCTCAGCTCTCCTGCCTTTTACAGCTTTTAAATTGTATTAAAGACAATATGAGTTATTTGGGGATTGAAAATTATTCTCATTTATCTTGAGGCCTAATTTTTCCTCTTATGTATGTGAATCAAACCCTAAAATCTTTGTGTGTCTTTAGGCAGTAGGCACTAAGAAGGGGAGAGATGACTGCTTGGTCTATTAGGTCCCTGTTATCTAGCTCAGCCCTGGCACAAACTAGACCCTCAATAAATAGTCATGAGGGAAGACTGCTTATAGGCAGAGAGGGCTGAAGAAAGATGTAGAACAAAAAGCAAAAGCAGTGCGATCTCCTTTACCTCTGCTTGCTGAGGTAAACTAGACATCCTTTAAAGGCTTAGTTTTTAGAAACTTGTTTTTTGGGGGGTTTTTTTGGTACTGGGGATTGAATTTATGACCTTGCACTTACCAGGTAGACACTTAAGCCACTAAGCTAAATCCCCATCCCCAGGACTCCTGTTTTTGGAGCACTGGCGTTTCTCAGGATTCAGTTTAGGTTACTTAATGCAAGTGATTGTATTCTGGCTTGGTCTGATGGGATCTGGTGGGGGGGTGGGGGGAGTCTGCCTCCCCATAAACTTCGCTTAACAGTGCTGGGTGGGTCTTGCCTCAGGTCCTTTGGGCTTGCTGTTCCTCCTTTTTTATGTTTCCCTCTTAGATCCTGTGGCTCATTTTGTCACTGTCTTCATAGCATTTACCTGCAACTTCTAATTATTTTATTTATGTATGATTTGAATCTCTTTCGTATCTCTGGCTAGTTCAGGAAGGTAGGAGCCGTGCCTGTCTTGTGTACCATCAAATTCACAGGGCCTGGCACAGCAGCAAGACCTGATTTCTTGAATCAATTGCAAGGTTAAGATGTTCCCTTTTTATCTGTTGTACAAGTTTGAAAGAAGGGATGATGATTTCAACTCCACCTCTAGCAAAGCCTTTATTTATTGTTAAATGATGCTTGCTTTCCTTGTCTTAAAATATTTTGATTTTTAAGCTCTGTTTCCTAAAGTCAACATGTTTTTAGTATAGTCCTGAATAATCATTCAGCACTTTTCAGTCTTGCAGCTTTCCTTATGTGTATGTTTTTTCTCTCCTCCTCTACACTTTTCTGTATTGTCTTTCCCCTCTCTCACTGCTCTTGCTCATATTCTAAAGATTTATTTTGGAAGTATCATTTTATTACTGTTTGCCTTTTTAAACAGAGAAGGTAAAGCTAACTAAATTTGCCAAGGTCATCTAATGATTCATTTGCCAATTTGGGATTAACATCTTCTAAGCTTGGCTTCCAGGTAGATCATGTATCTTGCTACCATGCTGCCTGGCACACTCTTCAATTACACTGGCTACACGTGAGTGAAACTTGTTACCCTTGTGCTGCTGTTTCACCATTGATACTTATTTTAATTTATTTCACATGAATGGTAGTTAAAAGGTTGTGGACTTACTAAAATTGATTATCAGGTTTATCGGGTACTTAAGATAATAATCCTTTCATTTCTCCATAAAGGGCTCAGATCTTTGTATTTATAAAAGGATTTTTTTTTTTTTTCGAGATGAAGTCTTGCAATGTTATCTAGGCAGGTCTTGAATTTGTGGGCTCAAGCAGCCCTTTCACTTCAGCCTCGCAAGTAGTGGGGACTACAGTTGTACACTATCATGCCTGGCTTATAAAAATATTGTTGCTGGGCATGGTGTTGCATGCCTGTAGTCATAGTACTCTGGGAGGCTGAGACAGGAAGATGAAAGTTTGAGTCCAGCCCGACCAACTTAGATCTTTCTTAAAACAAAACAAAATGTATATTTATATATACATATACATATTTATATACATTTTTATATGTACATATATATATTTAGTTTGGGGATGTAACTAAGTGTGAATGAAGGCCTGGATTCAATTCCCCATACTTCAAAAAAAAATATTGTTAAGGGGTTTTTTAGAATTACATTTCTGATATGTGAATTAGTTTAGGTTGTTCATTCTGAAGTAGAAATACACATCACATTACCAAGAAGAAAAAAGTAGCTGTTCCATTTGGAGTAATGTAGTTAGAATAAAAGAACATAGGGCAGCTTTATTAGGACATCCTATAGTTCACCTCTTCATTGCCAGACAAAATAACCTTTAACATAGTATTTTCTGTACTTTTATGCATTTTACTGTTTCTTAGTCTAATGCAGTGTTTTTATTTTTTATTTTTGTTTTTTTGGTAACAGGAATTGAACTCATGACCTTATGTTTGCCAGGCAGGCACTTATGCCACCGAGCTAAATCCCTTAATACAGTGTTTTAAATAACAGTAGCTCAGCAACAGCCTAAAAGACAACTGTATAGTTAACTGGTACACTGTTGAGAACTCTAGATGCTTCATAAGCATATACATCAGTAATCTCACAAGGTGGGAATCGAGTGTGCACAGTTCTTACCCATTTGGAAGTGAAGAATCCCCGAGGCAGGAGGTTGGTTGACATGCCTGTGGTAGAGATTATCTTCAGTTTGACAATCCTGTTATCCCTTTCTGTTCCCAAGCTCCTTTGGGTTAGCTTTGACTCTGAGGTCCCATTTTGGCCAGTGGAATGTTAGAGATGCAGCCTGCCCATCTCCAGGCCTGGCTTTAAGAAACACTTTGTCTGCTTGTGCTTTGTTATGCAGCAAATGGCAGAAAGCTTGAAGAGAAGAACCCGAACCCCAAGTCACCACTTGAAGAATAGCTGCCTGCAGAGAAAGGATGTCCGACTGTTAGGTGGAAGAAAACTAGTCTCTACTGGGTTTCAGTTGGCTTATGTACTTTGTGGTACTTTGTTACTTTCGTGTGGCCTATCTCAAGGAATTACACTGTCCACACTGTTTAGAAAGTCGGCAAAACACTTCAGTCTCCTGGAGTATCACAAAAATTAAGCATATGATTTACTAGAACACACTGCTTAGTGCTTGGACAATCGGTCAAAAATTTTAGAGCTCCAGTTATATCACTGCGTTTTATAATCCATTATAGGCACAGATTGGCAGAATCACTAAGTGGCTAAAGACCAAAAATGTTTTTGTCTATACCATTAAGCAATCGATTTTGCAATTGCATCATAACGTAATCTGCTAAGCCAAATGGCAGATTGTCATTTAAAATTCACTTTTCCATGACAGTTCCACAGATATTCTCAGAGTTCCTTTGATTTCGCCTTTCTTTTCTCCTCAGGCATATTAAAATACAAGTAGGTATTAACATAATGGGAAGAATTAAACACATCAGTCTGCTATGTCAGCTCTGAAAATTGCAAACTTCTTTGTTGATTCTGCTGAAGTTTTAATATTGGAATCTATACACTTCTTTCTGAGGATTTCCTAGTTTTAGTTTTAGGGTGCTTTTGGTCTTACATGCTATTATTCACTTAGTCATATTTATTTTTTCCCAGAAAACTAATCATAACAATAATTATAATTATTCTTACATATGCATTTAATTCATTTAATGAAGTTTAGCCTGAAATTTGTTTGTTCAGTAATTAGAGCGTATTAACAAGCCTTTGAATGCCTATGAATTGAATTTACAAAGAAACAAGAATGAATTATTTATCTTCACTGTTCCCTCTCACTTTGTCATAAAACCACAGTGTAATATGCTTAATGGGTTTAATTTCCATTTTTTGATGGTGTACTGTCTTTTTTTTATTTAAAGAAGAAAAAAACATGTAAAGGGTAGAGATAATACAGAATTTAAAAAAAAAGATAAACAGTAAGAAATCACTACTTGATAAATTACATATTGTCCTCTTAGAAATAATTGTTCAAGTTACAAAATTAAAGCTTACAAAGTAGATATTCAAACAGTGAGACTGTAAACAGCTACACATGCATGAGTCTCTACATGTATTTCTGTCCTTTCTGCATCAGAGGGAAAAACAAAACCTAGCAAGACAAAACAACAAATTCCTATAAAAACATGAAACCAAAAAGTCATATAAAACCACAGTACAAGGTGATCTACAATGATTACTCTGTTGTTTCTTATCATCTTCAATAGAATTGTCTATATCATCAGGCATAATTGAATATAGCAGTATAATTGAATATAGCAGTACATAAAATATTAGTAAAAATAAAACATTGTAGACAGTATAAAACTTCAAAGGCAGGTAATAATCAAACTAAAGTGGATATTCTAGTGAATCTTGTCATCTTCAGTGCAGTTGCCTATACTCTCAGACTTGATAATATCAATCATAACAGCTTTGAATAAAATCTATCAATACAAAACAGCGATCTAATGAACCAGATTCAATTATGATCAGTCATGGTAAAACAGTGTAGGTTATATAGAGCTGTAGATTAACTTAATAGGGAATTAAGGATGATTACCATACTATGTCCTTTTATTTTCAGGATAACTGTCTGTGCCCTCAAATCTACTACTGGTAGAATGACTGGAACAGTATATAATATATCTAAGCAGAGTGGTGTGAATAATGTGGGTTTTAAACCCTGGTGCACTATTAACAATGTAGTGTATCTAGACCATCTATGTTAGAGATTCTAGCCATCCTTCTCTGCCTCATTTCTGCTATGCTAATTTTCTGCCTTTGTCTAGTTTTCTCCTTCATTGTACTGCCTGCCCCGCTCATTGAGGCCTTTCTGCCACTGTTCTTAAAATCCTGGTATTTTTTTTATCTCTCTAGAATGTCCTTCAGTATTCTCTGTAGGGTGGATTGGTAGTCACAAATTCCCCCAGTTCCTCTTTGTCATGGAAGCATCTTGTTTCTCCATTAATTTCTAGTGACAGCTTTGCAGGGCACATCAATCTGGGCTGGAGCTTATTTTCTTTCAGGGCTTGGAATACTTCACTACAAGCTCTTCTTGATCTGATGGTCTGTGTTGAGAAGTCTGCCGTGATCTTGATGGGTTTACCTTTATAGGTAATCTGTTTCTTTTCTCTGATGGCTTTTAATATTCTGTTTTTATATTGAATTTCTGGTATCTTGATTATTATATGTCTGGGTGTAGCTCTGTTTTGGTTGTAGGTGGCTGGAGTTCTGTATGCCTCACATGACTGAATGTCATTTTCTTTTCCCATGCTTGGGAAGTTTTCCTTAATTATTTCTGTGAATAGCCTTTGTAATTCACCTGTTTTTATTCTTGCTTCTTCACTCACATTCCTTATTCTTAAATTATAAATTCTCTTGTTGTCTTCTAGCCTTTGTATCATTACTGCCTCTTTCCTTGTTTTTTTTTTTTTTTTTTTTTTTTTTTTTTTTTTTGGTACCGGGGATCAAACTCATGACCTCATGCTTGCAAGGCAAGCGCTTATGCCAGTGAGCTAAATCCCTGACCCCTTCCTTGTTACTTTTAAGAGTTCTTTCCTTTCATGATCACACATTGCAAACTTGTCTTCAAGTTTTGATAGTCTATCCTTAGTTTCTTTTAAGGAGTTTTGCCAGCTTTCAATGGAGTTTTTAATTTCCTGGTAATCTTTTTGAATCTGCTTCATGTATTCTATATTTTCTTTATATTCTTTATCAAATGTTTCTCTCCTTTTTTTTGTTCCTCCCTTCTTCCATCTGTATCTTCCTGAGAGATGCTTCCTGAGAGCATTTCTTTTATTACTCTACTCATATCTTGCTT
>PVLA01014198.1:0-32053 GCA_004027455.1 Hydrochoerus hydrochaeris
CAATTTAGCTTCCTCCATTTAGCAAAACGTGGGGCTGTCAACCAAGCAGCTGCTTCTCCTGAAGTAGGGCTACACCTTCGCCATAAAAAGACATTGCCGTGCTATATTCCTGGAAAACTTCTCAGAGAGGTATTTGTCATGACCAGAGCAGACTGTAAACACAGGTCTGTCCATGATGACTCTGCCCTTGAGCCACTCAAGATGAACATCGGAAAGCAGGTGAATAAGGTAAAAATGTCTTGTGCAAGGAGTGCAGAAATAGCCTAGCTCGAATGCAGGCCACACATAGAAAGCTGATGGCTCCATCCCAGATCCATTTTCCTGGCTTCCACATTTTAGTCTGGCAAAGGAAATCTAAATCTCTACCAACAGTGCTCTAGGGGAAAGCAAGCTTACACTTTCAGGGTAGTTTTTCACTTTCCATCCTATGACATCCAGGAAGGCACAACAGAAAAAGCTGCAAGAGATGCTGATCTGTCCCCACTCTGGTCTGATTATATGTGTCCTCAAATTCACATGTTAAAAACTAAGCTCAAGTTTGATTGTAATTTTGGGTGGAGCTTTGGTGGATGATTAAGGGAAACAGGTCTGCTTTCATGAGTGGGAACAGTGGCCTTATCAAGAAAGCTGAGGGAACTTGTTGAATTTTATCTTCTTCACAGCACACATGGAGCAGAAGGCTTCTTCTATGAGGAAAGGGCCATGGTAGAGACTCACATGCTGGTGCCCTGCCCTTCCCACTGAAATCTGAGCAATGAATTTCTGTTTTTGGCAACTTAATTTTAGCATTTTGTTAGCTAAATCCAAATGAGGTGACAGAGAGGTTTCCTGCTTCTTGTTTGGCTGTCTACTGTGATGTGCTCAAGGAGTAGGACCCTGAGATCCTGAAACAGGGCAGGGAACTCAGACAGTGTGGATTTTCCAGCACATCTAGAGTGCCAAGTGCAACAGAGGCACAAACGCCAGTGAAGAAAGAAACACATCACTCCCGCTCCCTGCATGTTCCCAAACAGTGACAGAGTCTTTCTCTAGGTTACCTGGGGAATAGAGTCTGGTTGTGACTCATTCTAGAAAATTCTGCCCATTACTTTCTGACAAAGTCTGTCTATTAGTTTCCCCTTCCTCCTCCCTCAGAGGTCAGTGGGCCATGCAGAGAATTCTATAATTCTAATAGTGCGGACGCTTACTGGTGATTGCATCCATAATGAAATTCTCAGGACTCTACCAAGATTTATCTTATTAAATCAAAAAATACAAGTATCATGTTGACCAGTCTGGGGATTACAAGGGTTTTAGGAGTTATTTTATTATCAGAAATAATGGCGAAAACCGAATTTTAAAGTTGCACAAGACATACTATAAGCATTTCAAGTTCAATTTTAAGTTCAAATGTTTTCACAGACTAAACAAACTGTCAAGAGATATTTGAGATATTTCATTAAATAAGAAAAGCTAATACTCCAGCACTGCTGGGCATAGTGGTGCATGGCTGTCATCCCAGCACTTGGGAGGCTGAGGCAGGAAGATTGCCAAGAGTTCTAAGTCAGCCTTGGCTACATATGAGTTCAAGTCAGTCTGAACTACACAGGAAGACCCTGTCTCAAAAATAAACAAACACAAACAAAACACCATCCAGTATTGCAGAAGATGATAAGGATTTGATAAAGCAGATATATATTCCAAATAATTTCAAGTGAATTTAAGATGTGTTTGGTATGACACATAGGAAAAAAAATTAATGTAAATTAATATTTGTTTCCCACAACCAAAGATTAAGTACTGTTCTGTGTCAAGCCAAATGCAGTACTTTGAAAACCAAGAAATATCAGAAGCCGGAATGAATTTTTTGCTGAGCATGTTGGCGCAAGCCTGTGATCCTAGCATGTGGGAGGCTGAGGCAGGAGGATAAATGCAAATTTGAGGTCAGCTGGGGCCAAATAAAAAAAAAAGAGTGTTCTTGGGACAGAATTTTTGATGGCAAATTAATATAAATTTCCACATGAAAAATTTAAATACAAAATATGTATCGTCCATTTGAAAGCATGCTCTAGTATCTTTGGTAACAGTCAAGAATTTTTCATACAAATGTTGTAAACTACATTACACTCAAACTGTTAAGCAGCTTCAAAACCTAGTAACAATTGATCTAGTGATCCTTCTTCTAGACATAGATCCAAGAAAAATGAAATCAGAATACCAAGTTACACATGCATACCAGTTTTTGTTGTAGCACCATTCACAATGTGCAAGACATGGAATCAACCAAGATGTCCCCTGAGCCCTGAATGACTACAGTCATTGATAGGGAAACACAATGGAACATTATCCATCCACAAAAAGACAAAATCTTGTAATTTGCAGTAACCATCCCCAGAGGTATAACAACTCTAGAGATTGCAATGTAAAGTGAAATAATGTAGGTATAAAAGTACTATCTTGTTTCAGTCATGAAAATACAAATGTTGAGCTCATAGAGTTAGAGGACAGAATAGTGGTCACAGAAGCTGGGCAAAGGAGGACAGGGAATGATTGATTAAGAAATGAAAGCTCACATTCAGATAGGACTGGTTTTCTGTTCCTCTGAAAAGTGAAAATAGTTAACAATTTTGTTTTGTGTATTCGACCATCTAGGAAAGAGAATGTTAAATGTTCTTTTAACAAAAAAATAATAAATACAATATATTAAAAAGAAATAATAAATACTTGTGATTATGGAAAATCTCCACATCCCTAATTAATAAATACATCAAATATATGCACACTAAAATATCACACTGTATCCCATAAATTATCACTTAATTATCTGTCAATAGCAAAATCCTGCAACAAATTATTCAATGGTGAAATGGCATTAGGAAGAAGAAAATATAGGTGCTTATTAACATTTCTTTTATTATTAAATACGTGATAAACATTATAAATTAAGCTTTTAAAAACAAATTTTATAAACATCAAATTGAAAAAGTTGAAAGTGTCATCATTTGCATAAAATAAAGCGCTGTGCCTATACTCAAAGAATATTTCTTCTATTATTGTTCCTGTGCTTTAAATTACTCAATATGAGAGCAGCACTAGAACTCTCTGGAAAAACCATTAGCTAGATTTTATTCCTATCTTTTATGCTCCCTGCAGAAGGTCTATGTAGCAGATTATAAATTGGAGATGGATTTGGTGGTAGATTCATATTAACCTTGATTTTTGCTCCACATAATGAAGAAAAAGAAACTGTGGATCTTTAAATCTTTTATTTCATTGTTTGATGGTTGTTTTAGGTATTTTAAATAACTGAGTGTTCCTTTTTGTTTGTCTTTTTTTTTTTTTTTTTTGTACCTGGGATTGAACTTACCACCTTGTGTGTGAGAAGCAGGTGCTTATGCCACTGAGCTAAACCCCTGGCCCAGAGAGTGTTGCTTCTTTAAATCAAAATATATTAAATAATTATAATCTTAGAAACTCATTGTATATTTAAGATTTCTAACATTGGTCCAACTGAAGCAATGTTACTTTTCAACAAATGTCAGAGGAGGAAATGTTACAGTGCTCTGGCTGCTCCACTGCCCTGTATGCTACTTATGCATTTCAGGGTAGATTTGAAGTCATAACTGAATATTAGAAAATTCTAAATTACAAAAATGTGCACAAACTGCCACACCCTGTGATAAACATAAAAACTTCATTCATTAAAATATGTTTCACAATTCTGATTTGTAATTCTAATAAGTCAAACTAAGGAACTAAAGTCTGGAATCTAACAAATTATTCTTATTAAATCTTTAACTATGTAGTAGTGAACATTGAGCAATAAAGCTTCATTTATTACTGAAATTACAGTATACCTGTATGATTTCAATTTTAAAACTGTATTATCTTTTTAAAAAAACTTTTATTTCTACATGAAAAAATTAAGTAGAAATATGTATCATCTATATGAATGTATGATATAGTAGTTTTGGTAAAAGTCAGGAACATTTCATACAAATGTTGTAAACTATGTTACACTCGAGCACTTAAAGAGCGTCAAATCCTAGTAGCAATTAATGTAGAAATCCTTCTCCTAGACATATATCCAAGGAAAGTGAAATCAGAATACCAAGGGATACATGCATTCTAGTGTTTGTTGTAGCACCATTCACAATGTCCAGGACATGGAATCTACCAAGATGTACCCTGAGCCCTGAATGACTGCCATCATTGATAGGGAAACACAATGGAACATTATCCATCCACAAAAAGACAAAATCTTATAATTTGCAGTAACATTCCCCAGAGGTATAATGACTCTAGAGACTGCAATGTAAAGTGAAATAATATGGGTATAAAAATACTATCTTGTCTCACTCATGAAACTATAAAAATTGAGCTCATAGAGTTACAGGACAGAATTGAGGTCACAGAAGCTGGGCAAAGGAGAATAGGGAATGATTGACTAGCAAATGAAAGCTCAAGTATCTGTCACTAACAAACCCCTACAACAAATTACTCCATGGTGAAATGGTATTAGAATGAAGAAAATATAGGTGGTTATTAACATTTCATTTGCCATTAAATAAGTGATAAAAGTTATAAATTAAGCGTTTACAAACAAAATGTATTGATTTGTCTCTCCCTCTAATACAGAAAGTCTAGGTATATGTACAGAGAATAATACATGCATAGAACTTCTAAGTAGTTTGTGAGAATGGATTATAGTTATTGTAAAGAAAAAGATAGGAAAAGAAAGTATTCTAAAGGATATAACTGCATGTATGCTTAAGTGTGTAGGATTGATAACCATATTACTAAGTTTTTGTTGGATAGATGAACAGAACTGGTTGCAGTCTCACTGTTCAAATGTCCACTTTTAGGCCTTACATTTGTAACTTGAACAACTTCTTCTAATAGGAAAATATGTAATTATCAACTAGTGATTTCTTAATAGGTACTATTTTTGTATTTTTTTGTTTTATGTTATTTTTGAGATTTTGTATTATTTCTACCCTCTTTCTTTTTCAATTGTTTTTCTTTAAATAAAAAAAATATATAAAGATCGAAACTGAAAAAGTTGAAAGTGCATAAAGTAAAGGGCTTTAACTATCCTCAAAGTATAATTTTACATTATTATTCCTGTGAATTAACTTACTGAATATGAGAGCCGTGCTAGAACTCTCTGGAAAAACCATTAACTAGATTTTATTCCTACATTTTATGCTCCGTGCAGACTGTCTACGTAGGAAATAATAAATAGGAAAAGGATTTGGTGGTGGACTCATATTAACCTTGATGTTTGGTCCACTAAATGAGGGAAGAGAAACTGTTGATGTTTAAATCTTTTATTTCATTGTTTGATAGTTGCTTTACGTATTTTAAATATACGAGTGTTGATTTTTGTTTGTGGTTTTTTTTTTGTACCCGGATTGAACTCACCACCTCATACTTGTCAGGCAGGTGCTTATGCCACTGAGATAAATCCCCAGCCCAGAGAGTGTTGCTTCTTTAAATCAAGATATATGAAGTAATTGTAATCTTAGAAACTCACTGTATATTGAGGATTTCTATCATTTGACCAACTCAAGCAATATCACTTTTCCGCACATGTCAGTGGAGGAAATGTTACAGTGCTCTGGCTGCTCCACTGCTCTCTATCTTCCCTAGGCCTTTCAGGGGAGATGGGAAGTCATAACTGAACATTGGAACACATCTAAATTACAAAAATGTGCACAAACTGCCACACCCTGTGATAAACATAAAATCTTCATCTGTTAAAATATGTTTCACATTTCTGATATGTAATTCAAAAAAGTCAAACTAAGGAAATAAATCTGGAATCTGACAAATTATTCTTATTATGTATTTAACTATGTAATTTCTGAACATTGAGCAATAAAGCTTTATTTATTGCTGAAATTACTGTGGACCTGTATGCTTTCAGTTTTATTCTATATTATCTTTTTAAAAAAATGTTTTAGTTAAAGAAAAAAGAAAGCAGGAAGAGGTTACAAATAATACATAATTTAAAAAAATAAACAGAAATCACTAGTTGACAATTACATATTGTCCTCTTAGAAGCAGTTGTTCAAGTTACAAAAGTAAAGCCTACAAAGTGGACATTCAAACAGGGAGACTGCAAACAGTTATCTTCACTTATGCAACCAAAATGTAATAATATGTCTATCAATCCTACACACTTAAACATACATGTAGTTATATCCTTTACAGTAGTTTATTTTCCTTTTTTCTATAACAATTACATACTTCGTAAACCTGTATTATAAATATGCATTGTGCATAGCATGTATTTGTTTTGCAAACAGTAATTTTCTTAATCTCCTAAGGGATTTTTTTTCTGTGGATCACATAAAGTTCTGTCTGTGTTGGGCTTACAGCATGTCTCTCAAGTAGACAGAGTTGTTTTCCTGAAATGAAGAAGTCATTTTCAACACAAAGGACATCAAATTCATTTTGACTGGACTGTGTTTCATGTTATAAAATACAATTAATCAATGATATCATCTGCATATCTATCTATCTATCTATATCTTTTTTGCATTCATTTGTTTATCTCAACTCCTCAGAGTGTTTTTGCATGTGTGTGTGTGTGCGTGTGTGTGTTCTATGCTAGTCAACACAATGTGACACTGCTACAGCAAACAGAAACCCCAAAATGTCACCCAGCATTTGGAGACAGATTTATTTATGTCGATGGGCACCATCAAGGAATCAATGCTTATAAAAATGTCAGGCCCTAAGTATTGGGGAGCAATGTTTTTATGGGTTTTCCAACAAGAAGCAGAGTATTTGGCTGTCTTTGATTGCTTCTTACAATATGCACCACAGTGATGAGCTATATACCATAGTGACCCAGCATTTCTAAGAAAGAATAGTAACAGAAACTGAAGTAAACTGCAGATTACTGGGTCTTCTAACAGAAACCAAAGCATACTGACTGGTGGGGGACATTTTCTGCTACATTTCCCCCTTGTTTTAGTTTCCTAGCAAATATTTAGTGGGCGTGTTACATGTGATTTTCTGAGATAAGGCCAAACTAGAAGCAGTAACACTAGGGCTAGTAGTGGTTCTAGAATTAGCAATGGCCAAAGTCTCCAATATTGGAATGTTTTCATCAGGAGTTTGAGATTTGTTTTCCTTATTATTGGGTTTTTTATTCCCTAAGTCACTTTTAGGAAGAGACATGTTTTCCCCTTAGTGGTTATGATTTATTATTACTCTGGTAAGGAAGTGAGGGGTTTAATCTGATCTAGGAGAGAGTTCAATAGGCACTGGATGCTTATTAAAACTTAATTAAGTGTTTGGTTAATAGTAGAATAAGGAGAAAAGTTGTTAGTAGTTGTTTTGCATTTTCTTGGCACAACCATCCATACCACTAAGGAAAAACCACAGCTAGCAAGATAGTGGGGATGACACAGTATTAAGTACATATATAAACCGAAGCAAGAGTTGGGGTTCGCAGTCTGAAAGGGCATAGAAGATCAGGGGAGTAATGCATTGAGGCATGGAGCAATCCTGTGAATGCTGTCCTTACTCTTCAGCCGTGCATGGACTGGTCAGTGTCTGGAGTTACTAAAACAGGGCTTTGAGTCCATTGTCTTTTCAGAGTGAGCTTCAGAGGAGCTGTTTGGTTCAGGTAAACTTTCCAGCTATCATCTGGATGGGTTCATTTAACTTTGGAATGGTGGATTTAAGCCTGGATTTTTGAAACTCTAAGAGCTTTACAGGTAGTTAATAGGTATCTGCGTTATATGTGTGTGCAGGTGAGTCTACAAGTATACCTAGTAATTTGGCTAAACTTTATGGAGCTGGTTGCAAGCTGTTTCTACAGTTTTGTTTTTATTTTTTAACTTTTTTTTATAGGTTTGTGGCCTATATACTGTATGTTTATAAATGGAGGCCTTTTATTTAGGCAGGAATTTTTAAAGTTCTGTTGTCTTTTTAGTGTGGGTAGGGAATGTCTTGGGGCATCCTGAGTAGGTGCCTGTAAACACCTGTAGATATCTGTAGCCCTTAAAAGCCTTTATTTTAGTGTTTTCAAAGGGTGATACTTTAATCAGATTCTCCGAGGAGGCTTAGGACTCTTAAATTGGATTATTTTGAGCACAGGTTTTTTGCCATTGGCAGACTGTGGAGCAGGCCAGGTATGGGATGTCACTGGCTTTCCCTTTGTGGCTCAGGAGGTTTTATTGTTTTGATGGGTTTCAGACAGCAGCAGGAAGCAGTAGACCTTTTTGGTTTTTTCATTTGCTGTGCAGACTATCCCTATTGCAGAGCTTCATTCAAGACAGCTTTGTTTAATGGGACCAGGGCCTATTTAGCCTGGTGGATTCCATTTTTAACAGGGCTGTTTTCATCTGCAAACAGGTATATTTGACATCTGTTAGGGGGTTCATTTTTAAGACTGGTCACCTGGAAAGCAATTTATTAGTTAGTACAAGGCAGTCATGATCTGGTGGGTCCAGTTTGGTGAGTGGGTACATGGTAGGATTGAAGAATCCTTGGTACTGGGTGACCTGGCTATTGGATCTATAGTTTATGTGGCACCTGGACTGTTAGGTTTTGACCTAAGATTAACTCGTCTTTTTTTTTTGTTGTTGTTGTTGTTGTTGTTTTTATCAGAATGACAGTGATGGTTAGAGTGCAGAGGTAAAAGGCATTGTCCTTAACAACTAAATCCAGTTGTTTGCACAGGTAGCCCACTGGGCACACCCAGGGGCTGATGGTTTGAAGAAACATCTTTGAAGCCACCTGTTGTTATTTATTAAGAAACAAGTTGAATTTCTGTTACATTGGAAATTGCCAAAGTTGGGGCTTTAGAGAGGCCCTTTTACCTTTGTTTGTAGATTTGTGTCTTTTTCCAAGGTTTTCTGAAGCTAGTTTTGCCTGTTATTGCAGCGAGCCCTTGTGCCTTCCAGGAGGCATGTTGGGTGTTGTGTGTTAGAAGTACAAGGATGAACTGCTGAGTTTTCTGTGAGGGCTTTTCCAAAGAGGGTAAACAAGTTTTTGAACTACTGGGAGGTTGAGTATAGGTCAGATAAACTTTCAGTTCAGAATTGGAAGTTTTCTAAGAGTGGCTTTCAGACAGGAGCTAAGTGAAGGCATTCTTCAGGTCCAGGCATGTGTACCAGCATGATGTGCGTAGCTGACAACTGAGGTAATGTCCACAGAGAGCAATTCTGGTGGCATTGACAGTTAGGCGATCTTGAACTGGCTTTATAGGCAGGAGAGGTCTATTTTAGCAGTCATTAAACCTCATTCTTTTTACACAGGTTCATTTGACAGCAAGCAGGAAATGAGATTGAGCTGGACACGACAGAGAAACAGACGGTCCTGAAAAGAAGATACCAAATCTATTGCTAGAGCTGTCCCCACAAATAGTGGGAGAGTTCTCAAACCCTTATGGCAATTGCGTAAGGATATATGGATTGGGAACTGCAGAGTGCAAGGTTATGGCCATGTTATTGCTTCGGCACGGCCTGGTAATCCCGTTTGGGCTTCTTTACTAGGAGAACAGGAGTCTTCCACTGTGACTTGCAGTCTATTAGGATTCGAACAAGTAAGTTTTGTATAAAACTTTGTAAGAGCAAGCAGCAGCCATAGACGGGGAGAAACAGGGTCCTAAGGGCCACATTCTTACCTGCCTGGTATATGCAGGTACAATTTCCACCTACCCTCAGGTGATTCCTGTACTTCTCACCTCAGTATGAATGCAGCAGAGCTGCTCCCAAGCATCCTTGCTCTGATGTGCCCTTCCAGGATGGTGTTCCTGCCCTGGAGCCAGCATGGAATAAATTTCCCAAAAATATAGTGCTTTGCTGTTTCTAACAGACTGCAGGATCCCAGTGAAGTCTTGAGTTGCTGCTGCTGTCCTGACCTCTGGAGCCCACACATGGCCAAGTGTTGAACCTAGCGCAAGATCCTTCACTTAGTCACATGCAGCCAATTTCCAGGATCCTGAAGACATGGTTCAGTGTGTTCATGGATTAACTATGCACTGCTGTGTTCACGGTGGCAGCCATCTTTGCAGGAACCATGTAAGTTAGCAAAGATCTATGGTGTGTTTGCCAGCATCACCATCTCCTGTAAGTTCAAAGGCACACAGACCTCCAGGAAATGCTGATGTTAGACACAATCCCCAAAGTGGAAGTAAGCACTATTTTTAAATTATAAACAAATAAAATTTAACCAGGGATTTAGCACAGCAGGTAGAGCACTTGCCTAGTAAGCATGAGATGGTGCTTTCAGTCTCTGGGTAAAAAAACAAAACAAAACAAAACAAAACAAAACAAAACAAACCCGACAACGATAACAACAACAACAAAGCAAAACCCGCCAAAGTAGAACAGTAAATTTTAAATTTAAATAGTATTCATTATTATGCATGGTTTCCAGGAGAGTAACATAAAATATTTTATTATTGTACCTTAGCATATCACAATATTTTGTATTATTTGGTAGAATTCAGATTAAAATTATTTTATGTGTGTGTGTATATATATATATATTATTCAAAATATACCCATGCCATTTATTTTCAATCCACATTTTGTGCTCTTAAAAATACCGTCATGACGAATCATATATTTTTTTCTATGACAAAGATCTTTATGAGCCAGGGAATCTGCAGTTTTTAAAATGAAATTGAGAAACAAACTAAACCTTTCCATTGCTCTTACTTTTCTTAGTTTTATTTTAGAATAAAAGTAATCAAAATAAAATACAAGAAAGGCAATCAAAACAAGACAATGAAATTGCCCCAGGATTTCACATCAAGATAATAGGAAACAAAGCAGTGGTTGCCATAATGCCTCTTGATGCCTTCAAAATAGCTGCACATACCGTCAGATAGTACAATGAAACAAGACAGTAAGAGAATAGAACCAATAAAAAAAAATGCATGACTTCAAAATCAGATAATAGTAAATCTAAAATGGCTACCATGATATATCTTGTTCACTGCTCTTATTTTTAGTGGGACAACCATGGCATGCCCAACTCATCTCATCCTTCAGTGGCATCTGGTCTAAGAAAGTAACTGGCTGGTCACCTCCTTCATCTGTGCCTTTGGACTCAGCAGCATTCATGTCACCAGCACTCTTCCCAAGCTGTTACAGTGTTTGACTGGATGGATGAACCGCCTACATGTCTCCACAGTGCTCAACTCTGATGGGTTGCCACTGGTCTTGGGCTACCTTCTGCTCTGCAGTCAGAGGCTCTAATTACATAGTCCTGCATTTTCTGTCTTCACACATCTCAGATCCACATTACTGTCTGAAGGTATTTCCTCCTTACCCCTGTTTCTACTAGTTATTCTTCATAAGAGTTTGCCCAGTAGGGCTCTTTCATGCATGATTCCATTTTGGTACCTAATGTTCAGAAGACCCACATCTTCTGTGATACACCTGGGGTTTGTGTTTGACAAATCTTTATTTTGTTTCCATCAGTCTATACAGAAATGGCTGGCAGAAAGCAGAGCACAGAGGAGGAATACCAGGGAGAAACTACCCTCCAGTGGCCTGTCTGTGGTGACTCACCTTGTCCACCTAGGCCCAGCCTCCTAACAGTTCATACAGCTATGAACATCAGTGGATCATCTACTTAATGATGAATACTTGCCCCATGATCCAGTTGCCTTCCTAGGAGTCTCCTAATACACCCGGGTTGACAGTGAATAGGTACTGCACACTGTTAAATAGGTCATGTGACTGTGTAAGCATTCCTTACAGTTGAGCGATGCGATGTGTCTTGATCAAATTACCTTTTTTCTTAGTCACATGTTTACCTTTCCTTGGAATTGACTCTCCACTAGTGCTCTTTGCATAGTTCTGTATAGATCATGTAGACATTTTCTTTCAGAAGAATATATCCAGTTAAGACATTTAAAATCTTTATGTCATCTATTACTTTTATCTTGTGTTCTTGATGATATCTTATCTGGAGCCTTTCTTTCCATTACCTCGACTGGGCTTGTTGGTTGTTTGCTTGTGAAGTAATCCCATCGTAGTAATCTGGGCTTTCCATTATCATCATCGTGGGCATTCTCCTTAGATTGTTTCTGGTGTGGAACTCTTACATTGGTTTATTTACTTGTTTAGGTTGACCATATTATTTAGTAACTTCCTGAAAAGCAATGAAGAGAATATATATATATATATATATGTATATATATATGTATACATATATATATATATATATGTGTAAAATTTTTACCTATTTACCTTAATGAACAAGCTTTTCTTTTTTGTTTTCTTTCATTTGTTGTAAGACCAGTATAATATTCAAGACTAGAAATAATTTTTTCTCAGAGTTCAAGGCATTTTTCATTATCTTCCAGAATATTCATAGATCATGAAGGTGCCTTTACTTATGCAAGTTTACTCTTTTTTTTTTTTTTTTTCTTTTGGTGGCCTGAGACCTATTTTGACTTTTTCCCCAAATACCGTTGGGTCATGTTTCTCACTCACTGTTATGGAATTTCTGAACTACTTTGATTGAGTTAGATGTAATTTTTCAATTCTGCTGGGCCTTTGGTGGGCCTTCCTTTGTGTAGAAATTCAGAATATTCAGTTCTAGAAAAATTTTATTTTTTTATTCATAATGTCTTCCACTAACTATATAGATCTTCAAATTTGAGGAAAAGTATGAAATTTCACTTTAAAATTTTGATAGATTTTACTTTTGGTATCATGTAACTTTTTAAAGAGATTTCTTTTGGTTTTTGAATATTCCTTAATATTTTTGGTGCTGGGGTGCCAACCAAGTGCTTATACAAGTCAAACAAATGCTCTACCATGAAACAAGTGCTCTACAAAGCCCTGAATACTCCTTTTTTCACTTAGCTCTTTCTGTATCATCAATATGGTATCATCATCTATATCAAGGGTGATCAAAATACATGATTAATATTTAAATTTTTAAGAATGTATTACAGTAGAAGATACATTAATCTCCCTCAAAATACTTCCCCTTACTTCAAACACATTTATTCCATCATTCCTGCCATTTTCTTTTTCAATTTTTATTTTTGTTAGTACACGTGTGGTACATAATGCTCACATTCATTTGGGAGAGTTGGCAATGTATATGACGCATCTTAATTCTTTTTGAAATCCTTCCCTTTTCTTCAATCTGTCTTTATCTTTTTGTAAACCATCACTTTGTTCCCTATTTCCTATCTTTTATTTTGCCATTTAATTTATTTATATTTTGAATTTCTCATAGAAGAGAAACCCTATGCTATTTAAGATTCTGTGTTTGGTTTCACTGAACGTTTTGGTCTCCAGGTGTAATCATTTTCCTACAAATGCTTCAAGTGTATTGTTTATGGTGCAGCAATATTCCACTGTGTGTAAATCTGCCTTTTCTTTATCCATTCATCTGTTGCTAAAGATACATGTCACTTCAAAGATTAGCTACTGTGAATTGTGTTTCTATAAATATTGGTATGTGTATATTGGTGTAACATGAAGGCTTTATTTCTTTCAGGAAGATACTTAGAAGGGTAATAGCAGGGTCAAATTTCTGTGTTTAGTTTTAGTGATCTCCATACTGATTTTCATAATGGTTGTATTAGTTTACATTCCGACTAACAGTGTGGAGTGTTCTTTTACCCAGAAGCCTTGCCAGAATTTGCCATTATTTGATTTCTAGATGAAAGGCACTCTTTCTGGAGTAACATGGAATCTCTGTTTTATTTTAGTTTACATTTATCTAATGACTAAGCAAATTGAATATTTTTCCTGTATTTACTGGATATTTGAACTTTCTTACAGAAGACATTGCAGTTCAGATGTCCATTTTTGGTGGGACCTTTACGTGGGGGAAGTGTCTAATTTTTTGAGTTATCTAGATATTATATATACAGGACATCTATGTGAGGAACAGCTGGAAATGTTTTTCTCCCTTTCTGTGTGCTATCTCTTCACTCCTTTGCCTTCCTGGTGCATCCTGGTGCAGGCACCACCTACCCTGAGGTGATGCCTCTACTTCTCACCTCAGCATAAAGGGAGCAGAGCTGCTCCCAAGCATCCCTGCTCTGATGTGGCCTTCCATGATGGTGTTCCTGCCCTGCAGCCAGCATGGATTAAATTTCCCTGAAACTATAGCAGTTTGCTGTTTCCATCAGACTGCAGGATCCCAGTGAAGTCTTGAGTTGCTGCTGCTGTCCTGAACTCTGGAGCCCACACAAAGCCAAGTGTTGACCCTAGCCAAAGTTCCTTTCTGTAATAACATTGAGTCAACATCCAGGATTCTGAAGACAGGCTTCAATGTGTTTCTGGGTTAGCTTCGCACTGCTGTGTTTATGGTGGCAGCCATCTTTGCAGGAACCATGCAAGTTAGCAAAGATCTAGTGGTGTGTTACCAGCATCACCATCTCTTGTGAGTATAAAGGCACTCAGAACTCCAGGAAATGCTGATGTTAGACCTAATGCCCCAAATAGAAGTAACGACTGATTTTAAATTATAGAAAAATAAAATTTTATCGGGCAATTTAACCCAGCAACTCAAGAACTTGCCTAGTAAGCATGAAATTGTGTGTTCAATCCCTGGTACAAAAAAAATAATACAACAAAGAAAGCAGCAACAACCATAACAAAAAAACCCCAACAACAACAACAAAGCAAAACCTGGCAAATTAGACAGATAAAATTTAAAATTTAAATGTTATTTGCTATTACGCATGGTTTCCAGGAGAGTAACATAAAATATTTTATTATTGTACCATAGCATAACATAATATTTTACACTATTTGGTAGAATTCAGATTAAAATTATATGTATAGATGTATTATTTAAAATATACATACCCATGCTGTTTATTTTCAATCAATTTTTTGTGTTCAAAAAATACCATCATGAGGAATCATATATTTTTTTCCATGAAAAAGATCTTTATCAACCAGGTAAAATGAAATTTTTAAAATGAGGTGATTCAGAAGGAAACTAAACTTTTCTGTTGCTCTTATTTTTCTTAATTTTATTTTAGAGAAGAAGTAAGTAAAATAAAACAGAATAACACCAATCAAACAAGACAATGAAAGTGCCTCAGGATTTCACTTCATGATAATAGGAAAAAAAGCAGTGATTGCCATAATGCCCATTGTTGTCTTCAAAATAGCTGCCTATACTATCAGACAGTAAAGTGAATCAAGACAGAATCAGAATAGAACCAATAAAAATAAAATAATGAACGCAATACATGACTTCAAACCCGGATAATAGTAAATCTAAAATGGTTTCAGTGGCACCTGGTCTCAGGAAAGTAACTGGCTGATCACCTCTTTCAGCTATGCCTTTGGACTCAGCAGCATTCATGTCACAGCGCTCTTCCCAGCCTGTGACAGGTCTGACTGGATGCATGAAGCTCCTACAGGTCTCCACAGTGCTCAACTCCGATGGGTTGCCATTGGTCTTGGGCTACCTTCTGCTCTGTGGTCAGAGGCTCTAACTACACAATCCTGCATTTT
Organism: Hydrochoerus hydrochaeris; assembly: GCA_004027455.1. NCBI lineage: Eukaryota > Metazoa > Chordata > Mammalia > Rodentia > Hydrochaeridae > Hydrochoerus > Hydrochoerus hydrochaeris. The sequence continues at coordinate 15,456 of PVLA01014198.1, forward strand.
CTGTCTTCACACATCTCAGATCCACATTGCTGTCTGAAGGTATTTCCTCCTTACCCCTGCTTCTACTAGTTATTCTTCATAAGAGTTTGCCCAGTAGGGCTCTTTCATGCATGATTCCATTTTGGTACCTAATGCTCAGAAGACCCACATCTTCGGTGATACAACGGGGGTTTGTTTTTGACAAACCTTTATTTTGTTTCAATCAGTCTACACAGAAATGTTACTCATTTTAAAACTGAAAAAAATTTTCACCATCAGCGAGACAGTGAAGGAAGCTCTGCAGACCTGTAGAGAACCTTTTGTACTGATATTTCCTGTATAGAAGATCCAAAAGTCTCTGTACTGCACTTCTTTATGCCAAATTCGTATTCTTTCAAGGTAAATGTATTCAAAAGTTTTAATAATATGCTTATGAAACCATCTTAAACTTTTCTGTTCAATATATTATTCTTCTCCCATATTTCTACCTATTTTCTATAGTGATGTAAGCCCATGTTGTCTCATGTATCTGCATCCTTCCCATATCTTATCACATCACAGTTTGTATTGATTAGCTTTGCTATTGATAGATACCTTACACCTGCAACTTATATTGGGAATGGTTTATATGGCTCATGTTTCAGGCTGTGGTGAGCTAGGTCCAAGGCAGAAACCTAATAGCAGCAGTAGCTCCTGGCGGAGCAGAGTTGCTCACTTCCTGTTCGGCAGGAAGCAGAGCACAGGGCAGGAGTACCAGGGAGAAAATACCTTCCAGTGGCCTGTCCCGGTGACTCACCTTGACAACCTAGGCCCAGCCTCCTAACAGCTCATTCAGCTACAAACATCAGTGGATCATGTACTTACTGATGAATAAGTGCCCTGTGATCCAGTTGCCTTCCCAGGAGTCTCCTAATACACCCGGGTTGACAGTGAATAGGAAATGGCACACTATTGAATAAGCCATGTGACTGTGTAAGCATTCCTCACAGCTGAGTGATGCGATGTGTCTTAATCAAATTACCTTCTTTCTAATTCATTTGTTTAGTTTTCCAAGGAATTGACTCTCCACTACTGTTCTTTGCATTCTTCTGTATGAATCATGTAGACATTTTCTTTCAGAAGAGAACATCCTTTTAAGACATTTAAACACTTTAGTTCATCTATTAATTTTGTCTTGTATTCTTGATGATATCTTGTCTGGAGCCTGTCTTTCCATTACCTCCCCCAGGGTTGGTTTCTTGTGAAATAACCCCATAGTCGTAACTCTGGGCTTTCCATTATCATCATCCTTAGATTGCTCTGTTGTGGAATTCATGTATTAGTTTATTTACTTGTTTATGTTGACCATATTATTTAGTAACTCCCTGAGGAGAATGAAGAGAATGAAGCAATAAGAGAATAGATATATAGATATAGATATATATAGATATATATCTTTTGAATTTGCCTTAACGAACAAGCTTTTCTTTTGTTTTTTCTTTCATTTGTGCTAAGGTGAGTATAAGATTCAAGACTGGCAATAATTTCCTGAATGATTTTGAAGGCATTTTTTATTATCTTCTAGAATATACACGGATTGTTAAGGTGCCCTGAGTCATTCAAATTTCCTTTTTAGGGGCAGGGTCTGAGGTCTCTTTTGACATTTACCTAGATCCCTTTAGGACATGTGTCTCACTCACTGTTATGGAATTTCTCCACTATTTTTATTGTGCCAGATCTAGTTTTTCAATTTTGCTGGGCAGTTGGTGGGCCTTCCTTGGTTTAGAAATTCTGAATCATTACTTCTAGAAAACTTTTATTTTTCTCATTCATAATGGCTTCCACTAACTTTATAGATCTTCAAATTTTGAGGAAAATTATGAAATTAACTTTAAAATTTTGAGAGATTTTACTTTTGGTATCATTTAAATTTTTTGAGAGATTTCCTTTTTTTATATACATTTGTTTTAAAGAGAAAAAAGAAATAAAACAGGAAAAGGGCAGCAACAATACATAATTCCAAAGGAAAAAATGAAAAACAAGAGGAAAAAAGCCCTTAGAAATCACTAATTGGTAAACTACATATTGTCATTTTGGACATAGTTGTTCACCAAATTAAAGGGTATCCTTTAACAGTAGGCATTCAAACGGTGAGACTGCTAAGAGTTCTGCTCAATGATCAACAAAGATCCACAATATGGTCATCTATTTTACACACTCAAACATACATACAGTTATGTCCCTTAAAGCACTTTCTTTTCCTCTTTTTTACAATAGCAATTACACATTTGGGGTTTTGTTACTCTTATAGTTCTTATTACTTTTTACACTAGAGACACAATATGATTTTTATCAATATGATTCTTATTTATTTCACTAATGAGGATAGTCTCAACCTATCTCCATTTACGTAGAAAGGCCTCAACATTATCATTTTTATAGCCGAGTAACATTGCATTGTATAAAAGTATCACATCATTTTCATCCATTCTTTGGTTGATGGGCATCTTGGTTGTTTCCAAGATTTAGCTATCACAAATTGTGCTGCTATGAACATGGGTGCACATATATCACTGTGATATGAACTTTTCAGTTCTTCTGGGAAAATACCCAGGAGGGGAATAGCTGGGTTGAGTGGAACTTCCAATTCTAGTCTTCTGAGAATTCTCCATACGGATTTCCATAGTGGTTGCACCAGTCTGCACTCCCACCAACAGTGGAGCAGTGTTCCTTTTCCCCACAGCCTCACCAGCATTTGTTATCAGTTGATTCTTGAAGGCAGCTATTCCTTCCGGAGTAAGGTGAAATCTCAATATTGTTTTCATTTACATTTCTCAAATGACCAGTGATGGTGAACATTTCCTCATGTATTCATTTGCCTTTTTTCTATCTTCCTCTGAGCACTGTGTGTTCATGTCAGTTACCCATTTTGATGAGGAACTTTGAATTTGGGGAGCGTGATGTTTTTCAATTTTTATGTGTTCTGGATATAAGTCCTTTGTCTGAGAGGTTGCTGGCTAAAATTCTGTCCCACTCTGTGGGTTTTTATTTTCACTCTGTTGGTGATTTCTTTTGAAGTGCAGAAACTTTTCAATAATATGAGATCCCAATTGTTGATTCTTTGACGTGTTTCCAGGGCAGTTTGCATTTTGTTCATGAATTCTCTGCCTAGCCCTATGTCTCCAAGACTTCTCCCTACCTTGTCTTCCAGTAGATTCAATGTTTCTGTTTTGATCTTTAGCTCCCTGATCCATTTAGACTTGAGTTTTGTGCATGGTGATAGGCATGGATCTATTTTCAGTCTTTGGCATGTGGAGAGCCAATTTTTCCAACACCATTTACTAAAGAGGCTATCCTTCTTCCAGTGAACATGTCTAGCCCCTTTCAAATATTAGGTGGCTGAGTGTATTTGTAGTTGTGGTTGCACCTTCTAAAGTGTTCCATTGATCCTCAGGTCTGTTTCTTTGCCAATATCTTGTTGATTTTATCACTGTGGCTTTATAGTACTGTTTCAAGTCAGGAATTGAGATGCCTCCTGCCTTGCCTTTGTTGCCCAGAATTGCCTTTGCTATTCTAGATTTCTTCTGTTTCCAAATGAATTTTAGGAGTGTTTTCTCTAGATCTGTGAGGTATGTCAATGGTATTTTAATTGGGATTGCATTAAATCTGTATAAGAGTTTTGGGAGCATGGCCATTTTCACAATATTGATTTTTTCTAGCCAAGAGTGAGGAATATCCATCCATTTTATAATATCCCCTTCAATCTCCTTTTTAGTGCAGTATAGCTTTCACCATATAGGTCTTTTACATTTTTAGTTAGGTTGATTCCTAAGAATTTCATTTTTTTAGATGTTATTGTAAAGTGTGACATTACCATAATTTCTCTCTCAGTGAGTTTTTTGTTTGTATACAGGAATGTTATTAATTTTTGAGCATTGACTTTGTATTCAGTTACACTGCTGAACTTGTTTATTACCTCTAGTAATCTTTTAATGGAGTTTTTTGGGTCTTCTATATAGAGTATCATGCCTTCTGCAATAGTGATATTTTAACTTCTTCTTTTGCTATCTCCATTCCTTTTACTTCTCTCTCTTGTCTGATTGTCCTGGCTAGTGTTTCCAGAAGTAAATTAAAAAGGAGTGGTGACAGGAGGCATCCTTGTCTTGTTCCTGATTTTAAAGTGAAAGCTTATGTATTTGTCCATTTAGTATAAAGTTGGCTGTTGGTTTGTCATAAACGGCCTTTATAAGGTTGAGGTAGACACCGTGTATTCCGAGTTTCTGAAGGATTTTTCTCATGAACAGTGTTGGACTTTATCGAAAGCTTTTTTTCCGTCTATTGAGATGACCATGTGGTTTTTGTTTTTGGCTCTGTTGATGTGGTGTATCACATTTCTTGATTTGCGTATGCTAAACCATCCCTGCGTTTCTTGAATGAACCCCACTTGGTCATGATGTATAATCTTCTTGATGATTTGCTGCATTCTATTTGCCAGTATTTTATTGGGAATCTTTGCATCAATGTTCATGAATGAGATTGGCCTATAGTTCTCCTTTGTGGATGGGTCTTTCTCTGGTTTTGGGATGAGTGTTATACTTGCCTCTTGGAATGATTCAGGAAGGATTGTTTTCTTTTCAATTCCATTGAAGAGTTTAGGGAGTATTGGCATCAAACCTATAATTTTCTTGTAGAATTCAGCTGTGAATCCATGAGAACCTGGGCTTTTCTTTGTGGGTAAGTTTTTAATTACATTTTCAATTTCAATAGCTGATACTGGGTTGTTCAAAATTCTATATCTTCTTGGTTGAGCGTTGGTACTTCATATGTTTCTAGGAATCTGCCCATTTCCTCTGTGTTTTCCACCCTACGTGAGTGGAGATTTTTAAACTACCTATTCATGACCTTTTGAATTTCCATGGGATCTGTAGTAATTTCCCCCTTTTCAGTTCTTATTGCATGAATTTGGGTTTTTTGTTTCTTTCTCTTGATAAGGTTTGCTAGGGGTTTGTCAATTTTGTTTATTCTCTCAAGAAACCAGCTTTTTGATTCATTAATTCTTTGCACTGGTTTTTTAGTTTCAATTGCATTGATTTCTGCTCTAGTCTTTACAATTTCTTCTCTGAGCTTTGGGTTTAGCTTGCTCTTCTTTTTCTAGAAAATTGAGATGGAACATTATGTTATTTATTTGTGTTCATTCTGTACTCTTGATATGACAATTTATTGCATTATATTTCCCTCTTAAGACAGCTTTCATTGCATCCCACAGATTACAGTATGTCGTTTCCATAGTTTCATTGAATTGAATGTATTGCTTTATTTCTTCTTTAATTTCTTCTGTAGCCCAAAGGTTGTTCAAAAGGTGTTATTTAATTTCCATGTATTTATGCAGGTTTTGAAATTTCTTCTGCCATTTATTTCCAATTTCAGTGCACCACAGTCAGATATTATACATGGGATAATTTCAATGCCTTTGCATTTGCCTGAGAAGGTTTTATGTGATAATATATGGTCTACTTTGGAGAATGTCCCATGCACAGCTGAGAACATTGTGTATTCTGACATGGTTGGGTGGAACACTCTGTAAACATCTACTAAGTCCAATTTCTCACAGGTGTGATTCAGTTCTATACTTTCTTTGCTGACCTTTTGTCTAGTTGAGCTATCTCTTTGTGACAATGGGCTGTTATGGTCCCCTGTTTTAATTGTGTTCTTGTGTATTTATTTTTTCATGTCCATTAGTATTTGTCCATTATAGTTGTGTGCTGCTGTGTTTGGTGCATATATATTTATAATTGATAGTTCTTCCTCTTGAATTTTTCCACTAATGAGTATGCAGTAACCTTCTTTATCTGTTTTAATCATTTTAGGTTTAAAGTTTACATTGCCTGAAAATAGAATATTTACCCTTGCTTTTTTCTGGGTTCCTGTTGCATTAAATACTGTTTTCCATCCTTTGAGTGTTAATGAATGAGTTTCCTCTTGCATCAGATGTGCTTCTTTTATACAGCATATTGTGTAATCATGTTTCTTGATCCATTCTGTCAATCTATTTCTTTTGATAGGTAAATTGTGGCCTTTTACATTTATGGATATCACTGATATGTACTGGCTCAACTTTGCCATGTTATTTTCTAGTTGTTGGCTTCCTGCTTTTCCCCTTATTTAATTGCTTGTCCTACCTGGTGGTTTCTTTCTGTTGTTGTTCTGAGGATTGTGGTCATTTTTATCTCTGTCTAATAAATATGTCTTTCAATAGTCTTTCTAGGGTTGGTTTGGTGGATATGAATTTCATCAGTTGTTCTTTGTCATGGAAGTATCTTGTTTCTCCAATAAATTTGAATGAAAATTTTGCTGGGTACATCAGTCTGGGTTGAAAGTTGTTTTCTTTCAGGGCTTGAAATACCTCACTCCAAGTTCATCTTCCCCTGAGGGTTTGTGCTGAAAAGTCTACTGTGATTCTAATGGGCTTTCCTCGATGGAGGAATTATGTCTTTTCTCTAACAGCTTTCGGTATTCTGTTTTTCTACTGTATGTCTGAGATCTTCATTATTATGTGTCTAGGTGTGGATTTATGTTGCCTGTGCCTATTTGGCATTCTATATGCCTCACTTGTCTGCATATCAGATTTTTCCTCATGTTTGGGAAATTTTCTGCTATTGCTTCTGTGAATATTTTCCATATATCATTTGCATTAACTCCTGCATCTTCACTAATGCCCATTAATCTTATACTGTTGCTCTTGGCATCATTTTGAAGCTTCTGTATTGTCATTTCATGCTGCTTTGTTATTTGTAAAAGTTCTATCCTTTCCTGTTCATTAATTTTGATCCTGTCCTCAAAGTCCAAATTCCTATCCTCAACTTCATTAATGCACTTTTGCACACTTTCATTAAAATTTTTTCTTTCTTGGATGGCTCTTTGAGTTTGTGTCATGAGTTCTGCTTGTTTTCTATATTGTCCATTCAAGTTTTCAATCAGTTTCCCATGCTCCTGTATGTTTTTCTCTATTTCTTCTTTAGCTGCATTCAACAATTCCTTTATTAAGGTTGTTATTTCTATCTTTACATGGGAGAGTACTTCTAATTTGATTTCCTCTATAGCCTAATGGAGCTGTAATTTTATTTCACTTGCTATCTTTTCAAAGATTTCTGATGTGTTACTTTTGGAGTCCTCTATTTCAGTGTCTCCTGTACTTGCTCCTGATGGACTAGAGGTTTGAGACTGCATTTTGCTTTTTCATTTTGCCATTTTTCCCTTTCAAGTTAGTGTTTGGTCCTTCAATCCTGCTAGCTAGCCCCAGATGCAGGGCATGGTCTTACTGTGCTGAGCTCTGGGATGCACCACAGTGAGGGCTCTCGTCCCTGGGTTGGATTCTATAACCTGCTCGCTGCCCAGGGTTTGCTGGTCATGGCCCGGCTAGGACCGCCAGTCCCTGTCCCCAGTCTCGGACTTGCACAGACGTATGGAGTGATCTTACCGCCCAGGAGCAGAGGTCGGAGTCTGCACCGAGCCCTGGGATGCTGCTGCAGGGCACTGTCACGGCCCCCTTCTTTTGATTTTTGAATATTCTTTAATGATTTGTTGCTGCGGAGTCAACCAAGTGCTTATGCAAGTCAAACAAATGCTCTGCCATTCAACAAGTGCTCTACCAGTCCCTGAGTAATCCTTTTTTCATTTAGTTATTCCTGTGTCATTAATAAATTATTCCCATATATATCAAGGGTGATCAAAATACATGATTAATATTTAAATTCTTAAGAATGTACTATAGTAGAAGATACATCAATCTCCCTCAAAATACTTCCCCTTACTTCAAACACACTTATTCCATAATTCTTGCCGTTTTCTTTTTCAGTTTTTAGTTTTGATAGTACACCTGTGGTAAATAATGCTCACATTCATTATGGAGAGTTGGCAATGTACATAACGCTTCATAATTCTTTTTGAAATCCTTCCCTTTTCTTCACTTCAGTCTTTGTCCTTTCCCATTTTGTAAGCCATCTCTTTGTTCCCTATTACCTATCTTTTATTTTGCCATTTAATTTATTTAAGTTTTGAATTTCTCATAGAAGGGAAACCCTGTGCTATTTAAGATTCTTTGTTTGGTTTCTCTGAACAGTTTGGTCTCCAGGTGTAACCATTTTCCTACAAATGCTTTAAGTGCATTGCTTATAATTGATCAAGGCTCCACTGTGTGTAAAACCTGCCTTTTCTTTATCCATTCATCGGTTGCTGGAGATATGGGTCACTTCAAATTAGCTATTGTGAATCGTGTTGCTATAAAATGGATATGTATATATCGCTGTCACATGAAGGCTTTATTTCTTTCAGGAAGATACTTAGAAGGAGTAACTGGGTCAAATTTCTATTTTTAGTATTAGTAATCTCCATACTGAGTTTCAGAGTGGTTATACTAGTTCATATTGTGACTAACAATGTGGAGTGTTCTTTTACCCAGAAACCTAGCCAGCATTAGTTATTACTTCATTTCTAAATAGCCAGGAGTTTCTTGATCAACCTGTCAATAATCCAGTGTCCATGGACACAGAGACACCCAGTGGCAGGATGTATGGTGTAGCAGAGGCTGAAGGAGGCTTAGCCATGTCCTGAGTCTCATGGGAAGCACAGCGGTTGAGAATAAACACAGCTTTCACATTAAACAAGAGATATATTTCATAAACAAAGGAAATTAAAATGAGTTTGTTTCAAAGCTCAACATACCAGTTGAAATGTTTCCAAAAGCTGAAAGAAAGAAAAAGACCCGGAACAATCAATAGTAGCATCCACCATGGTTTTCCACCCGTTGTATACTCAGTAAAGTTATGTGCCTCTTAAAAATACAAAACAACTTGGCTTCATTAGAGAGTTCAAGCTACTGTAAGTAGTCCATGCAGAATCTACTTCTTACCTAGGTATAAACTCACTGTGTGTTCAATGCAATAATACAATTGTCCATTGTGAAGTAAGTCATAGGCTGAGACTAAAACATGCTGTCATTCACATAGAGGTTTCCAACTGATCTTGGTAAATCTATATCTGAGTCAATACAAAGGGCAAAATCATGGAAAGAGGCAGGTTTGTACAGTATAGGTGTGTGACTGTTGTGCTCATTTTCCCTGTGGAAAGTGTACCCATGTGAGCAGGGCCAACTACAAGGCAGCTCAGGAGGTATATTATAACAGTCTCAATGGAAAGGCGGAAGCAAGCTATTGCTGCACTAGTTATGCACTGTGCAAATGGGGTGATCTGCAGTGTTCAGCCAAGATCACATCACACTACATCTGGAATCTTTACTAACAGGAGCCACGTAAATTATCAAGAAGGATGCAGGCAATATATGCTCACAGAAAGTATGAAAGAATAAACTCCAATTCTTTGCTTAAACATAGATATACATAAATATCAAAGCAGAACCTCTTCATCATTATTTACTTTCTTAGGAGAGGTGAATATGCGCGATGGTCTTCAGAGTGAAGATGAGCTGTTGTCCAAGACTCAGCACTACAAAGCTGGGGATATTTCTTACACAGCCTCACAGCTCCTGTCCTGTGAATACAGATTTCTTGGCGCAGGTAAGGAGGGACTACAGAGCAGGGTCTGAGGGTTATCTGGGTTTGGGCATATCCCAGATTTGGGTGTAATGTTCCTGACTATCAGTGATGCAGGCTATTTAGTCAGAAAGAAGTAGAAAATAATCCAAAGTGGACATATTGGATCCCTAAAGGAAAGCATATAACAACACAAAATCCCTGAAGGACTGAGTTCTGCTAGGGAAATGATGGGAGAGTGACCAAGTGCATAACACATGAACAGAGACACATAAATACAGTATGTCAGTATGATCAAAAAGAGTGTGGGGGACTGGTATGAAGGTGTGAAGACCTTAACAGAAGTCTCAGATCATAATATCCTCATTATTCCCGATCATGACATACACTGTAGTTATACCAAATGCAAGAGCGCATCACGTGTATGGAGTCCACAGGCAGCTCTTCCCACCCGTGTCCCTCTCCAGACCCCTCCGCACTGTCTACTCTCATCGCCTTTCCTCTTAGGCTTCCACGAGCACCTGAATTCTGCACTCTCATGTTTGGTCCCTGTTATGAAAATAGTAATGATTACTCTGACTTCTAGTTGATCTTGCATTCATTTTCTATTTTTAAGCTTTTCATAAATCAAAGAGCCCATTATGCACCTTATGTTTATGCCATTTCACTCATCCTTATGTCCATGAATGTTACGTGTGTAGCATATGATCCTTGATTTTATAATCTGATTGTTACTTATCTCCCTCTGCTTGCTGAAGCATAATTCATTAATGATTATACATGACCTGGCCATTAGGGTTGCTTTCTATGGATAGAGCAAGGTGATGATTTCAACATTCACCTCTGCTACATTAGGATTTTGGGGGGTTAAATGGTAAGAATTTTTATAATTCTGTATCAAACAATTTGGAACTCAGTCTTTCATTTCATATTTTAATTCAAACACATTAATATCTATTTAGCCTTTTTACTCTCCCGGGAATCCTTTATTTATTATGCATCTTCTCATCCTCCTGCATTTTTCAAAACTCCTGTGTTCTTTTTCTTTCATATTTTAATCTTGTATCCCCAGGATCCTTGATTACTTCCTTACATCTCACATTGAATATTTTCACTAATTACATTGCATTTCTAAATAACAAACAATGCTCCAGCACATACACACACCAACACACACACTTAATCAGAGGGCATTCAGTCAACACAGAGATGTGTCCTACTAACACAGAAACACCCCACAATGCCATCCCTTTCCAAGCAAAAGTGGTCCCATTCATACAGGTGTAAGGCCAAAATCAATCACATATAAACACTAGTTTAACTTTAACCAACATGCAATAATCTCATAAGCAGGACACACAGCAAGCAACACAGATCACTTCACTGCTTTGTATGCCTCACATGCGTGCAAGACAGTAATTGGTCTAATTTGACATTCTAGTGAGAGATCCTGGTGCTCTTAATCAGTTAAATACAGGGAGATGAACTTGGTTCTCCCTGGGAACAGGCCCAGTAGTGTAATAATATCATGAATATTTAACTTCCCCTAACATGACAGTCTACCAAATCTTTCATTTGAGATTGTGACTCTCTCACAGGAGACACAGAGAATGGTGAGGCAGATGCAGAGGTGTTCTGAGCTGGAACAAGAGGCTCAGTGGAGCTGCTGCCTGACGCCTTCTCAGAAACAGGAAAGGGCCTCAGGGCAGAAGGACTAAGACTGAGGCCTCTGAGGAGGGACAAATGGGAAACAAGGCTCCCAGCACAGGGCAGAACTTCTCAGCTCACATACCCACGTGAGCACTGAGGCAGCAGTGGGTGAGGCAGTGGACCATGCTGAGCTGTGTAGGGATGCGAGCAGCTTCTTCCTCTTGAAGCAGCTTTAATCCAACCTCACAGGTTCACCTGTCACCTACGTCACAGTTCTTTATAGGATCTTATGGGCCCATTGTGCCTTCTCTTTGCCTTTCTCACAAATACTCATCTCGCTCCCTGCTCCCCATCCCTGTCCCTATATATATTACCTATGTGCACCCTTCACACTCAGTCCTACGCGCATTCTCAGATTCACCACGTCACACATGAATCCCCTCAACAGCTTCACGTCCTCTCTGAGGGATAAACTGTCTTGACTCCACACTGTTTTATAGACCAGTTACTAAAAAACTGATGTGTCCTTTGCAATGTTTATACTTTCTTGTCCAAACTTTGCTTCTCCAACCATGTCATCAGTGCTTCATGGGGTTGCATGTACTCAGGTCATAAGCACGTCCCCCTACATGCAGGGCTAATGTCACATGGTGTAACAGCATTCACAAATCATGCCATAATCAGATCTTGTTCTGTGTAAAGCAACATAACACCTACACAAACACACACACACACACACTCACACACACACACACACCCTCATACACACACACACACATGCTGGTTATATGTTTCTCACAGTACCAGAAACATTCACCAGATGTGTACCAGAAAATAGGCATGTGAATAGATGTGTTATGTGTATAATATATATGTGTATATCTGTGTAAATGTACATTATTTATATATTCACTCTGTGTATATTCCCAGAGAGTGCCACAAACTCATTTTTTATCTTGTGTAACACACGCCACACACAGAATTCTGAAACGTCACACATACATGCTCTCCCATCTCACATGCCCACAAACAGGGATGCTCTGGTGTGCATTGCATCTCATATTTCTTTCAAATTTTGTTTTCTAGAAACCAATGAATTGCCTCAATATTTTCCACGTTTTCTGTCCCACAAGAGGCCTCTGCATCAGGATTTGATGGAGTGTCAGAGTTGCTCCTCCATTTCAGGTCCCTATTTCCTGCCACTTTCTTCAGTAACACTTTGATGACCTCAGGGTCTACTGAAGGGAAAAGAGTCATGAAAGTTTACTACATGCAGGTCCTAACCAGGAGGGGTGTGGCCATCTTCGGGGATGCAGAAGGGGGACTGGAGCCTCCCCCAAAGAGGATAAACATAGCCAAACTCACTTTTCAGAAGGGATTCCTCCAAAAGTCATCCTCGCCAAGGACACAGGGCCCCTACTAACCGACAGCAAGGTTCAGGGGGACAGTGACTTTCTAGAGGAATGGAACGAGGCTGAGAGTGCATCGAAGCCCCTGGCGCAGGGCACCTGTCCCCGCGCTGAAACACCTCCATGGCTGCAGGGCCTGAAGAGGGGCTTCCGGTGCATGAGCTGCTGCAGGGTCTTCCCCACGCTGCAGGCTCTCACCAGACACGTGGCGCATGCCCGGGAAGAGGGCTTTTCATGCCTTACTCTCCACCTGGCCTTTGCCAGGCTAAAGGGTAAGAAGAAGAAGGAAAGGAGGAGGGTCCTTAGGAAGCGAGAGAGGCGCTATTGACACAAACTTTGCAGGCTCTGGGGAGAGATTTCTGCGGTTGTGCTGTGTTTGCATTTTGAACTTGTTTGTGAATTTATTGTTTTGCTTTTGAAATAAATAATAATTTCATCTCATTGTCTGGTTAGCAGAGGCAACAAGTAAGATTAGACTTGAGTGCCATAAACCCCTGTGTTAAACCTCTTCTTCCCTTTTGAACCTCTGTTCTCTTTCTGTGTCAGCTGTGCAGTCTTGGGACAGGACATTTTAAGTCACAAATGATAATGTTTATGCAGATCATAAGGGACAACTCAATCTCCCCATAGCATTGGGCTAGACAAAAATGAGTCCGGGCCTTCAAGTTGCGTCTCCCTCTGACAGCCACAGTAAGTGTGGTGCCACCAACAGCTGTTACATCAAGTACCTCACCCTGCAAGCCCTGGACAATTGAGGGTGCCCCTGGACAACTATCCTCAGCATTTTCTGGCCTCCTGTGTGGCTGCCTGCACTGGTTTGCAGCTGCAACCCTGAAGACTGCTTTGTCCTTCCTCAGTACTCTGCCCTGTTGTGACTACCACTGTGAAGAGTGCTGGAGGACTGGGCCATGGCTGAGGGAATCAGAGCGCACTGATGATGTGCATGAATTCCAGATCTGCAACCAGCCATGATCGCTTTTGCCAGGAGACTTCTGAAGATTTCTGGAGATCAGGGACAGTGATCATTTTAGCTTCTTCCATTTAGCAAAATGTGGGGCTGTCGACCAAGCAGCTGTTTCTTGTGAAGTAGGGCTACAACTTCGCCATCACAGCCATGGCTGTGGTATATTCCCTGAAGACCTCTCGTACGGGTATTTGTCTTGGCCAGAGCAGACTGCAAACGCAGCTCTATCCGTGATGAATCTGCCCTGGAGCCACTCAAGATGAGCATCTGAAACCGGTGAATATGGCTAAAATGTCTTGGCCAAGGGGTGCAGAAAGAGCCTAGCTCGACTGCAGGCCAAACATAGAAAGATGATGGCCCCATCCCAGATCCATTTTCCTGGGTTCCACATTGGAATCTGACAAAAGCAAATTTAAATCTGTAACAACAGAGCTCTAGGGGAAAGCAAACTTACACATTCAGTATAGTTTTTCACTTTCCATCCTGTGACATCCAGGAAGGCACAACAGGAAAATCTGCAAGAGATGCTGATTTGTTCCCACTCTGGTCTGATTATATGTGTCCTCAAATTCACATGCTAAAAACTAAGCTCAAGTTTGATTGTAATTTTGGGTGGATCTTTGGTGGGTGATTAAGGGAAACAGGTTTGATTTCATGAGTGGGAACAGTGCCCGTGTCAAGAAGGCGGAGGGTGTTTATTGAATTGTATCTACTTCAGAGCACACATGGAGCAGAAAGCTCCTTCTATGAGGAAAGAGCCACGGTAGACACTCACATGCTGGTTCCTTGCTCATCCCACTGAAATATGAGCAATGCATTTCTGTTGCTGGCAAGTTACCCACAGCATTTTGTTGTCTAAGTGGAAATGACCTGACAGAGACATTTCCTCCATTTGTTTGCCCAGCTACCCTCCTTTATTGCTTATATCTTTTATGCAGTACTGTTCCTGGGAACAGTTCTTTGTTCTCTGTTCTCAGTGGTTCTGCTTCCTAACTTCTCACATTTTTCTCTTTCTCTGATTTGTGACCCTTTCTCATGTCACTTTTCCTTTCCAATTCCTTGCTTTTGTTTTCTTCTCTACTTGCGTCCACTCCTACTTAGCATGCTCTGTGTTCTAAATTTCAAATTTCCCTCCTCTTAGCACTAGTCTGAACTTTTGTACTTATATAACTTATCTATGATACATGATGTTCCCTTAAGGCACAAGTTTACTCACAATATCTTTATAAAGATATAGAACCTTATTCCTGCTGCATCCTGCAAGTGTCCAGTTATATATCACAAGCACCTAAAGCTCAACATGTTCAGTCCCAAGGTTGTTATCATTTAACAGCTGATGTTCCCCTTTGTATTGTTTATTTATATAAAATAAACAATTTTTCCCACTTGCTGGAACTAGAACCCTAGAAGTCAATGTGATTATTCTCATTTTGTTCCTACCTTCAGACAGTCTCTGAGTTGCATGTATCCGGTTGTATTCCTTTATGCAAGTTTTTAATAAAATAATTGCTCTATGAATGATAACCTGAGACATGATTACTGTAGTTATTTTTGCAAATTAGTCGCACATGTCAGTGGAATAAAATCAAAGTCAAAGCTTCATTTTTACAAACCCAATATCCGTACTATCTTCTTCCAACTTTTAATAAAACCCCACAATACTCCTGATTTGAGCATGAAAGTCCTTGAGTGGTCCAGAAATATTTCTGTACGAATATAAAGCATAGTATGTATAATCATCATCATCTTAGTTGGCTACAAAACACTTGGGAACATGTTATTAAAATATAAATATTTTGGATTTTCCATAATGGATGTTGAGTGGTGTGAAGGAAATAAAAATGTCACATATCATAGAAGAGGCTGGATTAGTGGGATTGAGCTTGTCTACTGTGATGTGCTCAAGGATGGGACCTAAAGATACTGAAACAGGGCAGAGAGCTCAGCCAGTGTGGATTTTCCAATACTTCCTGAGAGCCAAGTGTAACAGAGGCACAAGACTCCAATGTAGAAAAACACATCAGTCCCGCTCCGTACGTGTTCCCAAACAGAGGCAGAGCCTTTCTCCAGGTTACCTCAGGATTAGAGTCTGGTTGTGACTCATTCTAGAAAATTCCACCCTTTATTCTCTGCCCAAGTCTCTCTATAAGGTTCCACTTCCTCCTCCCTCAGAAGTCAGTGGGCCATGCGGAGAGTTCTCCAGCTCTACCAGGGCTGACTCTTCCTGGTGATTGAATCCATGGTGAAATTGTCAGGACTCCACCAATATTTATCTTATTAAATAAAAAAAAATACTAGTATCATGTTGACCATTCTGAGAATTACAAGGCTTTTAGGAGTTTTTTTTTTTATTATCAGAAATCAAAATCAAAACTGAATTTTAAAATTGCAACATATAGCCTTTTATTTTAGTGTTTATATTTTGGTGTTTTGGGGCTTTATTTTAGTGTTTTGAAAAGGTAATATTTTAGTTAATCAGATTCTCAGAGGGGGCTAAGGGCTCT
The DNA here is from genome assembly GCA_004027455.1 of Hydrochoerus hydrochaeris. NCBI lineage: Eukaryota > Metazoa > Chordata > Mammalia > Rodentia > Hydrochaeridae > Hydrochoerus > Hydrochoerus hydrochaeris. The sequence goes on from PVLA01014198.1 coordinate 31,489, forward strand.
AAATTGTATTATTTTGAGTACAGGTTGGGTGCCATTGGCAGACTGTGGATCAGGCCAGGTGTGTGATGTCACAGCCTTTCCCCTTGTGCCTCAGGAGGCTTTATTGTTTTGGTGGGTTTCAGACAGCAGCAGGAAGCAGTAGATCTTTTTAGTTTGCTTTGGGGACCATCCCTATAGGAGAGCTTTGTTGAAATAGCTTTCTTTAAGGTGACCACAGCATATTTAGCCTGGTGGACTCCATTTTTAACAGAGCTACTTTCCTCGGCAAACAGGTGTATTTGGCATTTGTAAGGGGGTTCATTTTTAAGTCTGGTCAGCTCAAGAGGAATTTATTAGTTAGTACAAGGCAGTCCTGATCTGGTGTGTCCAACTTGGTGAGTAGGTACATGGTAGGATTGAAGAATCCTTGGTAGTGGGTGACCTGGCTGTTGGATCTATGCTTTATGTGGCACCTGGACAGTTAGGTTTTGGCCTTGGGTTAACTTGTCAGTTTTTTTTTAATCAGAATGACAATGACAGAGTGCATGTAAAGGACATTGTCCTTAACAACTGAATCCAAGTAGTT
>PVLA01014199.1:0-32046 GCA_004027455.1 Hydrochoerus hydrochaeris
AAACAAATTAAAACAATTCCCTCTATGGAAAAACACATGCCAAGGAAATAAAGGCAATTTTGGGAAAAGAATGGAGTGATTGATCAGATGTTCCACTACTACAAATCACTCATTTACATATCTGAAGCCTATCTGGGCCTACAGAGGAAGGCACATGTCAGGCCTGGAGAGTGGATGTCAACACTGCCCTGAGCTAGAACTGGGGCATTTGCTTTCAGACCTAGGGAGCCTTGCATGTCCCCTTGCAGCCAGCACTTTGAGGAATTTGCATTGTCTCAATAGGATCACAAGTATGGCTGCTTGGGTAATACAGGTCAAAATAGGGAACTGAGTCATGTAGCAAAGGTAAATGTAGAAAACAAAGGCATTTTTTTTTTGCCAGGCATGCTGGGGCTCTCCTATAATACTAGCTCTCGGAGGGTGAAGCAGAAAGACTTCTGTGAGTTCTAGACCAGCCTGCTCTTCATAGTGAATTCAAGACTAGCCAAAACTATACAGCAAAACTCTACCTGAAAAAGACAAAACAAGAAGCCAAAGTAGAATGAACCAAAATAAAACAATCCCCTCCATGGAAAACACAAGCCAAGGAAACAAAGGCATTTTTTTGGAAAAGAAGGGAGTGATTGATCAGATCTTCCATATCTGCATGTCACTAATTTACATGTCTGATGCCTATCTGGGCCTACAGAGGAAGGTTCATATCAGGCCTGGAACATGGATGTCAGCAGTGCCCTAAGCTGGTACTGGGGCATTTGCTTTCTGACCTATGGAGCCTTGCATGTCTCCTTGTGACCTTCACTTTGAGGCATTTGCCTTGGTTTCAACATTTGGGATCTCAACTCCAACACTGCAGAAGAAATGAGACCTAGCTTTGCCCTGTAAATATGTTATAGAGAAGACACATGTGGAGACAGTTACATACACCCCAGTGCAGCCAGCAAGGTCTTGGGATATTTGGATCCAATACGCAGAGTCATTGGCACTGGTCTAGTGCTCTAAGCCTTAAGGAACTCATATCCTCTGTTCTTGGAGTCATATGGCCAGCAGTAAAGAATCAAAAGCATTAATCTCTGATAATTGGTCCCTTGCCTGTTGAGATCAGCTCACTCAACTGAACTCTGCTTCTCTACAAAGCCACCACACCCTGCTCTTCCCATCCCTTCTAGACCTCTGTGGCACACAGTGGGAGGTGTCTGGCTCTGCCAGAGTTGCAAGTTTTATGATCTTGTGCTCTTACTCCTTTGAAGGCCCAGCCCTTTTTGATTGTCTATAATATTTTATCTGACTTAGCTGCCGTTCACATTCCCCACTTAGAATAAATATGCCTAACTGCCATTGAGGCACTATTGGGAAATAAGTGATCTAGCTTAGTCAACCTGGAATGGATTGTGGTGTTTGATTATCTATGAGAGATAATGCCCAGAGGATGTATCTAAAGGTCCTTAATAGCTATTATTGGAAACCACTATGAAGTGGCTCTGAGTAGGATTTAAAATTAACTAATTGACTTTCTATATTTATCTGTGAGTCTGTCTAGACCTAGTGATGGGAGCTGATTCATAGTAAGGGAACCTATAGGAATCAGTGATCCTGGCTGAGGCTTGTAGAGGCCTGTAGAGATCCCTCAAAAGGCAAGATATGGCCTTGGTTAGGATATGTGGCTCAAACATCAATAAAGTAGATAGAGACTGCAGCTGCACACATCTCACTCTAGCAGTCTATTCCCTATCATAAACATCATCATAAAGATAAGACAGTTCTCCTAAACTGGCATAATTTACTACTTGGAAAAGTCTTAGAAATGACTCCCAAGGTCCTGCTCATTTCACTTTCTTCAGTGACCTTGCTATTTGTTGGACCTAATAAATATGGGCAGTCCAGAGAAGCTCTTGGTCTTAGACCTCATCATGGTCACAGAGTCAAGAACTCTACAGAGGGTTTTGATCCTCCTGGAGCCTTAAATTCATACCACTTGTCTCATTTATTTAAGCCTTCCTGGTATCCTCTTTTGGGAGATTGGGGATCTAGGTCAGACCCCAAAATATTCCAGGCAATTGTTTTAATCAAAGGTAGGCATAGAACTTTAAGTCTAAGAGAGAGAAATGTAAAGAAGCTATTAAGTATGCAAGGGCCAAATAGTAGAACCAAGAGGTTAATTACCAGTACAGTCAACAAATATTTAAAGCAAGAGGAGCTAGTAATGACTATTCATAAACAGGCTAAGAAAAAGGTTCAGGAGATTTTAGAGTCTGACAAGTCATTGATGTGTCATCTAATATCTTGAACACCTATTGAGATATTAGCTGGAGGATCAGACTGTACACATTGTATTCAGTTTTTACAATTGTACTGGTACCTTCTTTGCTGCTGTTAGAATGTCTAATGCCACCTGATTTTGGAGGATGGCTTGTCCCATTAATTTAGTTTTTAGTCAGGTGAGAGACCAGCTGCTGTGTTATGTAATGCCTGTTGTTTATGGCTAGCTAAGGCCTTGATATGTGGCCTATAACCCTCTCTCTGCACATGATCTGGTGGGCCCTAGTGCAAGGAACCTAAAAGGAATCAAGCATGTTTGTAATTTATTTTATCTGTATGATTACTTGGAGTTTGGCATCCTCTATGCAAGAACAAATTTTCCAAGACATGAGAGTATGTGCAAACAAAGCATGAGCATTAGGGCTGATTGGTAAGTGTACAAACTGCTTTTTACAATAGGGGCTGGGAGAAAGCCAATGTGAGAAAACAAAGAGACCAAAAAGTTATGGTCTTTGTGTCCTTAATAGAATTATACCTTAAGTCTGATTCTTGAGGATTCAAGAAGAGCTCAATGACTTCATTCAACTGGTACTACTATGAGAAACCAGGCCACCTGAAAAACAAGTGCCTTAAGAGACCCCACAAACCATGCTCTGATTGAAAAGGCTGTCACAGGAAGGGAGACTGCACTCTGAGGCAGAGGCTCCAGTGCTCAGATTCATCTTCCCAGGAATTCTAATAAGACCAAAGTACATTAAGGTGCTGTACCTTCTCCCCTTGGTCAGATTGCCACCTCTGCCATCTTCTCCATGGAAGAGCCCTGAGTAATCACTACCAGAATACAAAAGCAGCCAATTGATGAACATTGGAACATGTGATTTTATCCTTCAACTCAGCCCTTCCTTCTCAGCATTATATTTCAGTAAATTCATCACATTAAAAAAAAAACAACATCTGGTTCATGATATAAATGGGATAACTTTCTCTTCCCACATTCCTTTTAGGTAACCTACAACCCAGCTCCCATCCTAGAGAAATTTTATCCTGTCTAAATACTGTAATATCTATCTATCTATCTATCTATCTATCTATCTATCTATCTATCTATTTCCAGGTTACCAACTAATCAAAATGAGACTGAGAATGGTTTTTACAAGTACAATAAATATTGTTATTTATGTATAAAAACTTGAAAGTGTTTATCATTGGTGAAAGTAATGCATTAATCTGGCTCTTATTTGTCATTGAAAATTTAGAGACAATGATTACTAATGCTAGAAGACGTTTGACAGAATGTCAGACTCTATCTATAAAGGGGCCTAGAGCCACTAGCTTACAACTGCTTCTTGTGCCTTCAAAATTGTACACTTGAAAATGTCTCCTGATCCTAGCTACTCTCTGGCTGTTAAGCCACCAGGGGCCTTGCCTGGGGACAACCTGAGATCTGTTGGCAACTGGTAGATACTCTGGTGGTAGGTCTTCTGACTGTCTAAAATTAACAATCTGACATTCATCACCAAATGCAATAGCAGTTTGGAATGCTGCTTGTCACTCATTAGAAGTCAATGTATGATTTCACATTACCATTATATCTTTCCAGCCTAGTTTATAGGTCTGAGTAAGTCCTCTGAAGACCTCTATGTACTTATGATGATCTGAAAATTTTCCAGCATTTCACTTTATCATAGGTCACTGAGAGAAAAAGGTACATGGCTTCTAAACTGTCCATTTACTTCCTGTAAAGGATTTTGTCCTTCAGAAGCTTGTAAAGTCAGCTAAGCATGAGTCTGACCCTGTAGAGGCCTGGTTAACAGCTGGTCTAGAAGATTCACCTTCAAGACAGGAAGGGAAAGTAAAGGAAACCTTAGATTCAATAATTCTGGGTAAATCTTTGATAAAAGCTGTGTTGAACACAGGTTGCAAATGTTGGGAAGATCAGTCTCAGGTTTGGGGTTTCTGAGTGTCATAATGTCCTGAAATGCCAAGTTTCCCAGTGACTCACATTTACATTTGAACATCAGTGATGACTATTCCCTAATGTAAAGGAAGTCTGAACACTATACGATGCTGGCCATTTCCCCATTACTTACACAGTATCATTTTAGTTGGGAAAAAATATGAAAATTAATGCTTAGTTCTGCACTTCAATTTGGTTCTAGGAGAAGCCAGGCCATGTACATATACTGAGAAATACCAAATGGCACTTTATTTTACTTTATTTTTTATTTTAAAAACAGAAAAGTCAGAACAGAAAAAAAAGCAAAGGACATAAACAACAACAGCAAACTCAAAACAATAACAATACAGGTTTTTAAAACAGAATGAAAGAAATTTAACAATGATTGTTATATTGCATATTGTTCTCTTTTTTCAAAGAAAGAAAAGAAAATTAAAGAAAGTGAAAAAAAATGGTAGAACAATACTGAATTAAATTAACAACATAGAATCACTAGTTGATTCATTACTCATTGTCATCTTAAAAAAATAGTTGCTACAGTAACAAAATCAAAGAATAAATAGTGGCTAGACAGTTAAACATTGACAGTGCCAATCCTTCTGTTCAATGTTCCAATAAAAATTCACAAATATGGTCATTTATCTTAGACAGTATAAATACTGTTATACTCTTTAGAGCACTTTCCTTCCCTTTGACTTTCACAATATCTATTATACTTTTTGGAACCCATTGTTCTGTCAGTTTTTATTATTTTTTGCACTAGTGAGTCAATGTGATATTTATTAATGTGAGTCTTGTTTATTTCACTAATGAGGATATTCTCAAGTTGCCTCCATTTACCTATAAAGGCCTCAAGATCATCCTTTTTATAGCTGAGTAGTATTCCATTGTATAAAAATACCACATTTTTTTCATCCACTCTGTAGTTGATGAAAATTTTGGTTGTTTCTAAGATTTAGCTGTCACAAATTGTGCTACTATGAACATGGGTGCACATATATGTCTGTGATATGACCTTTTCAAATTTTCATGGAAAATACCCAGGAGGGGAATAGCTGGGTTGAATGGAACTTCCAATCCTAGTTTTTTGAGGAATCTCCATACTGATTTCCATAGTGGCTGCACCAGTCTTCACTCCCAGTAACAGTGGAGAAATGTTCCTTTCCCTCCCCTGCATCCTTTCCAACATTTGTTATTAGTTGTTTTCTTGATGGCAGCCATTCTTTCCAGGGTGAGATGAAATCTCAATGCTGTTTTAATTTGCATTTCTCTAATGGTCAGTGATGGTGAACATTTTTCCATGTATTTATTTGCCATTTGTATATCTTCATCTGAAAACTGTATGTTCATTTCTGATGCCCATTTTTGGAGAGGGTCTTCAAATTTGGGGTTTTGATGTTTTTCAGTTCTTTATATGCTCTGGATATAAGTCCTTTGTTTGAGAGATTGTTGGCTAAAATTCTTTCCCATTCTGTGGGCTTTCTTTTCACTTTGTTTGTGATTTCTTTTGAAGTGCAGAAACTTCAGTAATATGAGATCCCAGCTGTTGATTCTTTGAAGTATTTCCCATGTGGTTTGCATTTTGTTCATGATTTTTTTGCCTACCTTTATGTCTTCAAGATTTCTACCTAACTTGTCCTCCAGTAGATTTAGTATTTCTGTCTTAATGTTTAGATCCTTGATCCATTTTGATTTTAGTTTAGGGTATGGTGATAGGCATGGGTCAATATTCAGTCTTTGGCATGTGGAAAGCCAGTTTTTCCAACACAATTTATTAAAGAGGCTATCTTTTTTCCAATGAACCTGTTTCATTCCTTTGTCAAATATAAGGTGGCTGAGTGTCTGTAGTTTTGTTCGTATCTTCTAATCTGTTCCATTGATCCTCAGGCCTATTTCTTTGCCAGTACTATGCTGATTTTATAACTGTGGATTTGTAGTATAGTTTCAGGCCAGGAATTGAGATGCCTCCTGTCTTGCCTTTGTTGCCCAGAATTGCTTTTGCTATTCTAGGTTTCTTCTGTTTCCAAATGAGTTTTAAGAATATTTTCTCTTGATCTGTAAGGTATGTTGATGGTATTTTGTTTGGGATTGCATTGAGTCTATATAATGGTTTTGGGAGTATGGACATTTTCACAATTTTGGTTCTTCCTAATCAAGAGCAAGGAATATCCTTCCATTTTCTAATATCCTCTTCAATCTCATTTTTTAGAGTGGTATAATTTTCAGTATATAGATCTTTTATATTCTTGGTTAGGTTGATTCCTAAGTATCTGATTTTTTTAGATGCTATTGTGAAAGGCAATATTTCCATAATTTCTCTCTCAGTGAGTTTTTTTGTGTACAGGAATGCTATTGATTTTTGAGTGTTGACTTTGTATCCAGCTATGCTGCTGAATCTGTTTACTACCTCTAGTAGTCTTTTAATGGAGTTTTTGGGGTCTTCTATGTACAGTATCATGTCATCTGCAGATAAGGATAATTTAACTTCTTTTCCTACTTTTATTCCTTTTACTTCTCCCTCTTCTCTGATTGCTCTGGTTAATATTTCTAGAACTATATTGAATAGTAGTGGTGATAGTGGGCATCCTCTTCTTGTTCTTGATTTTAGAGTGAAAGCTTTCAGTTTTATCCATTTAGTATAATATTGGCTGTTGGATTGTCATAAATGGCCTTTATGAGATTGAGGTACACAATGTCTATTCTGAGTTTCTGTAGGGTTTTTATCATGAATAGCTGTTGGACTTTATAAAAAGTTTTTTTCTGTGCCTACCATGTGATTTTTATTTTTGGTTCTGTTAATGTGGTGTATTACATTTATTGATTTGTGTACGTTGAACCATCCCTGTATTTCTGGAATAAATCCCACTTGGTCATGTTTTCTAATTTTCTTGATGATTTTCTGCATTCTATTTGCCAGTATGTTATTGAGAATCTTTGCATCAATATTCATTAGTGAGATTGGTCTATAGTTCTCCTTCTTGTTTGGGTCTTTCTCTGGTTTTGGTATCAGGGTAATACTTTCCTCCAAGAATGATTTAGGGAGGACTGCTTCTTTTTGAATTTCATTGAAGAGTTTAAGAAGCATTAAATCTTCTCTAAATTTCTTATAGCATTCAGCTGTGAGTCCATCAGGACCTGGGCTTTTCTTTAATTTCCTCTCTGACCCATTGATTGCTCAAGAGTGTATCACTCAATTTCCCTATGTTTTGTGGGATTTTGCAGTTTCTCTTATCATTAATTTCTAGTTTCATGGCACTATGTTCTGATAACATGCATGGGATAATTTAAATTTTGTTGCATTTACTTAACCATGTTCTGTGGGCTAGTATATGGTCTATTTTAGAAAATGTCCCATGTACTGCTGAGAAGAATGTATATTCTGATGTCGTTGGTTGGAACACTCTGTATACATCTATCAAGTCCATTTGTTCACAGTTGTGATTCAGTTCTGTTATTTCTTTGCTGATTTTCTGTTTAGTTGATCTGTGCCTTTGTGTCAATGGCATGTTAAGATCTGTTATCATTGTGATATTGCTTATTTGATTTTCATTTCTGTTAATACTTGCTTAGTATACCTGGGTTCTCTGGAATTTGGTGCATATATATTTAAGAATGTTATCTCTTCCTCTTGAAGTTTTCTCCTAACTAGTATGTAGTGATCTTCTTTATCTCTTTGGATCATTCTTGGTTTGAAGTTCATATTGTCTGCAAACAGAATAGTTACTCCCACTTTTTTTTGAGTTCCTGTTGCATGAAGTATTGTTTTCCATCCTTGGACTTTCAGTCTATTAATTTCCTTTTGGGTTAGATGGGTTTCTTGCAGACAGCATATGGTTGGATGTTGTTTCTCGATGTCTTCTGCCAGTCTGTTTCTTTTAATTGGTTAATTGAGGCTATTTACATTAATGGTTATGACTGTTATATATCACTTGATTGTTGACTTGTTATCTTTCTGCTGTTGTATCTTTACCTTTCCAGTCTGGCTAGTTGTCTGTCTTGCTTAGTGGTTTTTTTCTATGTGTATCTAGAATGTCTTCCAGCATTGTTTGCAGGGTTGGTTTGGTGATCATGAAGTTATTCAGCTGTTCTTTGTCATGGAAGTATCTTATTTCTCCATCCATTTTGGAGAACAATTTTGCAGGGTACATCAGTCTGGGTTGGAAACCCAGTCATTTTCCTTTAGGATCTGAAATACTTCACTCCATGCTCTTCTTGACTTCATTGTTTGTGTTAAGAAGTCTGCTGTGATTCTGATAAGTTTTCCTTTATAGGTGATCTGTCTTTTCTCTCTAACAGCTTTTAATATTCTGGTCTTATGTTGGATTTCTGGGATGGTGTTTATTATATGTCTGAGTGTAGTTTTATTTTGGTTATGGCTGTTTGGAGTTCTATATGATTCGCTAATCTGTATGTCAGCTTCCATTCTCATGTTTGGGAAGTTTTCAGCTATTACTTCTGTAAATAGCCTCTTGATATCATTTGTGTTGTCCCCTTCTTTTTCATTTATCCCTATTAACTTATGTTGTTTTTCTTTGCATCATCTTGCAACTGTTGAATTGTTATTTCCTGATTCCTTGTTATTTTTAAAAGACCTTTCCTTTCTTATTCACTAGCTGAAATCTTATCTTCAAGGTCTGAAATTCTATCTTCACTTTTGTTGAGGCAATTTTGGCAACTTTCAATACAATTGTTGACTTCCTGTATATCTCTTTGAATCTGCTTCTTGTATTCTGTTTGTTTCTTATACTGTTTATTCAGGAATTCTATCTTTTTGCTTTGTTTCTCTAATTTTTTTTAGCTGTGTCTTCTTTAGATGCATTCAGTATTTCTTTCACTACTTTTTAATCATTTCTTCTTTTACCTGGGAAATTATTTCTGATTTGAGTTCCTTCATAGCTTCCCATACTTGCTTCTCTATTTCAGTTGATATCATTTCAGGCATTTCAGGTGTATGACTAGTGTTTCATCATATGTACGTGGCTCCCAGGATTTCTTGGGCTGGGTTGGAGGTTTGAGATTGCATTTTGGTCTTTTGTTTTGTCATTTTCCTATATTTCTGTGTTTTGAGTAATGTTTGAAAACTTTACCTGGGCATGTTGAAAATCACCTCCTGCATCTTTGGCTCCCAGGACTCATGCAGCCTTGGCTCCCCTTCAGCAAAGGCCTGGTCCCCTGGTTGAAAAAAGGTCACTGGGTGTGGTTTACTCAAGCCCTGGAAACCTCTGCATGCTATTCCAGTGTCCTAGGGGGCTGGTGGGCACTCAAGCACTGTGGGTAATGTTCTAAACTCTTCCTGGGCCAGCACCTGTGAGCTGGATCTCACCTGGTTGTGTGGGCCTCAGTCCCCTTTTGGCCTAGGCCTAACTCCTCTCTTGGTACTGGCTTGGTCTCCTGGTTGAACAAAGGTTGCTCGGTGTGGTCCACTCCTGGTGTATGACTTTTAATATTCTCTATTTTGCTGTTGCCTCTTCTTGCACTGATGGACTAGATGTTTGAAATTGCATTTTGGATTTTTGTTTTTCTCATTTTCACCCTCTGGGCCAATATCTGGTTATTTAATCCCAAAAGTCACAACTGTTGGCATTGTATCTCCTACTGTGTTGTTGATGTCTGCCCGACTGTTTGGGTACATAGTGAGTGGAACCTGCTGGGTGAGGGGGCACCAAGTCTCCTGTCTATTTCACACTGCTAATCCACTGCAGTTCAAGGTTCTGGAAGGGTGAATGGAGGTCAAAGCCAGGGTGAATGCAGTGGTCCTCTGGGTCATCACATGGGTAGAACTTTCTGGGTCACAGGCACAGCTCAGTGGCCTGAGCTGGGAAAGAGCACAGTGGTTGTCCTCTGTGGGGCAGCAGTGGGAGGGCACCAATGCACACAGGCCCAGCTCAGGGGCCTGAGCTTGGGCGGAGCTCCATGACTTCCTGTGTGTGACTGTGGTGGGAGGGTGCCCATGCATGCAGGCCCCCAGCTCAGCTGTCAAGGCCAAGGCAGAGCTTGGTGTTCTTCCTCCATTTGGCAGTGGTGGGGAGCACATGCTAGGGCACACAGGCACTCCTAGTGGTGGGCCAGGGCAGAGCTCAGCTGCCTCTTCCTCCTTGCTGAGATGATGGCAGGGCACCAAGATACGCAGGCCCAACAGTGGGAACCAGGGCAGAGCTCAGTGGCTTCCTCCATGTGGTGGCAGTGTTTGTGTGTGGGGGTGCCAAGACCGTGGCTTTCTCTGCACCACCTCAAATGGCACTTTTTCAACATGTAAAGTTTGAACATTATTTAGAGCTTAAGAATGCATTTCAAGAAAGTAAGAGACTTGAAATTGATCTGCCAGTGTATGCAATGCAGAAAACAATCTATATGGTCTTCCCCTCTTTATTTCTATTTGATTTGTCACACACCAAGCCATCTCTTGAGTAGATTCCACTCCAAGGCTGGTGGATGCCATCTGTAGAGAGCAGAAGACACAATTCAACTACTCTATCCATTGTGAAACTGGTGCACAATTTTATCTTCCTAGGTAAATTGAAATTATTTCTATAAGTCATTTATAAGCCCAAGTTGCAAATGGTCTTAATAGTGACAGGAATGTGTAAAAAGGAATGTGTCATGGTAATAAACTATTACCATGATTTTATTGGAAGTGGGAGGGCTGGGGATTTAGTTCAGTGACATAAGTGCCTACCTTTTTAAAATTTTATTGGAAGTGGGTATATGTAAAAAGGTGAGTTGGAAGTAGTTAGAGCACTTCTTAGGTTGGGCTGTAAAGATCACCTCTTGAGTTAGGTAAAAGCATCACTTGACTTGGTGAATTTCTTCTCTGAGCCCTAGGGCCAACAAGACTCCAACATATTTGTATTATCCATCTAAATATTTAGCCAACCTTTCCTAGAAGCTGGGCAAAGCGATCCTTTCTTTAAATTTTTTAATTTGAAGCTCACATGCTAAACTTATATTTATCACCTAGCAACCACATTTTACATGTTTGTAAAACTACTCATTTCTTCTATGTACACATAAAAGAAAATGTTAAAATCTTTTTTTACTCTTAGTTAACAAATGTAATGTGAAATACTAACAGATACTATAAACCACCTCAACATAACTTCTGAAGGCAGTGGTAGTCTGAGAGCTTTTCAAATCAACTGAGAAGTATAGTTATTGTGTGTAGTTTACTATGAGAGAGATATACATGATAGTTAAGGGGAGGTGCTTCGGTGAATGGAAGGCAGTTTTCACTGAGTACCATTTGGGTATCCACCAGAGAGTAGCTCTGGTCATGACTGAGAGTTGTTCTCAGTTTCTATTGGCACACAATGAGATCTCTTGCCAGAAATGAACCCAGATGTCTGTCTGGTCAAAGTCCTATTGGCCATTGACTTCAATGGGCATTCACCACGGTGATCCTGGAGAAACCTGTCATCTTCTTTAACACTGGCAGCTCGTTAAAGAGCATTTAACTACCTGGCAGAGCAAGAACTCTTGTAAGCTTTATAATAGAGAATTAAAGGCCTATACAAGAGGATTTCCCAGCACTTTTAAAGTGTACAATGAATGTTCTGTAATCCTCAACTTCTTGTCAATATGTTTTCTTGTACACATAAGTAAAAGTTTGGAGATCATCCCTTAGGTGAAATGTGTTTGCCCAAATAAGTGTGGTGCTTTTGGAAATGGTTTCTTCTGGGTTCACCTAGAAGTTGGTTGTTTCCACTGTGTTCTTGGTTCATTTGCCCAAGGAAAATCCACACAGAACACTAAAATCAAATATGGCTCATGTGTGTTCTTCTGCACAAACAAAATTCCAGTGTGTCATGTGAAGACACACTCAATTCTGAGTTGGTGTTCATGTCCCTCATCTAAGATAATATTCATATCTTCCACCTTAGCATTCTTTTACTTTCAATGGCTTTCACTTAGTAGTTGTCAAAAGCTATTTTTCTGGGATTCTAGGGTTGTTTTGCTAATTTTACATGTCTCTAAAAAGAAAAGCATATACAGGTGGGAAAAGGTTAAAAGTAAGGCCAGAGAAAACAAACTAAAGCAGAACAGACTTGGCATTTCCTTTAGAGTGTAGAAGAGGGTCAGAGCCACTCTCTCGCAGTGAAATCTGTTCTCTAAGTCTTAAGAATAGCCACTGATGTGGTGTTTTTCAACTGTTGGAAAGAATCACAAGTTTTATTACATTAGCATGTACTTTTTTTTAGTCTGAGGTACATTTTATCAAAGGAGTCCTGTTCTAAATAACTTTACATTGAAGCCTATGATTGTATTCTAGAAAATGAGATAATCATCACTTTCTATCTTCAGTACAGATCCTTCAATATGATGGCATCCTACATCCCACCTTCTCACACTTTCTGGTTCCCATCCCTGAACTCTGGGTCTGCCTAAGCAGGTCCTTGATACGGACTTGCAAGAGACATTGTGGTAGACTCTAGATCTCCACCCACACTCATGGAGGACATCATTGTGGTACCTAGGTGCTCAGCTGGATTCTTTAGATCTCTAGCACATGGAACTCTTCAACATTTGACTATTTAGGTGACTATTATAAAATAACCTTATAAATTATGTGTCTTGCATTGAATCTTTCTCCTTGCAATCTCTGATTGTAAATAATGGCCAATGTCAAAGTCATCATCATCGTCATCATCATCATTGTCATCATGATCATCGTCATTATCATCATAGCATACCCACACCAGTATTCTGTAATACAAGCATGCATTTTACCATATTGGATCACCCTCATGCATGATGCATGATGACTCATGCATGACTAATCTGAGATTCACTTTACCTCATGCAAAACTTGCAAATCTAGGTTTTGTTTATCTGTGCACCAAATTGGGTTACTTCTAAAGGAACAATTAAAAGAAAACTGAATTTTGACCTTTTCTGAAGTGGCATGAGTCTGTTGGACCCTCTATGATGCTTGGGGAGACATACAGAAAAGCCATTAGATGAAACACGATGTGGGTCAAAATTTGCCACTTTTGCACATCTGCACACAACTTTTCATTCCACATACTGAGAAGGTAAAAACCTAGATTGTTTCCTGTATCTGTGAAGGAAAGGTACTAATAAGCACAGCCAGCTACTACAATTCTAAAGATCAAATTTATAGTAGAAAATAAGGGATAGGACCACTGGATCCAGTGTTGTGTTCTGCAGCATTTAAAATGTGGCAATTGTATTGTAACATGGAATATCAGCATACTATTAAATGTAGCTTTTAACTTTGATTATAGACAAGAGAGTAGATGGGACACATGAACAGTAGAATAGTTGTTTTTCTTTCATGATGTTTAAATCTTGCATCTATTCAGATGAATTTGAAACATCATGAAATGAATTTAAGATTAAATTTGAAAAATGACTCTTCTTTGCCATGAGAAGTGCTTTCTTTTTCTGTTTATTCTCTTAATATATATTCCAGGTATAGTATTCTTCTATTTTTTCCTTGTTTTTGTTTGTTTGTTTGTTCATTTTCATTGTTATTGCTGTTACTGGGAATGGAACCCAGGTGTCACACTTGCCGAGTATCTGCTGTATGGCTGAGCTACCTACTTTACACTATCACTTTATTCTCAACTTTTTACTGAAAGGATATACAAGAGGATGTTTTTCATTAATGAATTAATAGATAAAATAATGCTAGGGATTATTTAAATAAAGACAAGCACAGTTAGTGCAACCATCCCATTTCTAGATGTATTTCCTTTATTAAATTGTCACAAAATGGTTTTTGTTTTTTGTTTTCTCTTTTTTAAAATTTTTATTTAAAGAGAAAAAAAAGCATGTAAAGGGTAGAGATAATACAGAATTTCAGAGAAAAGATAAACAATAAGAAATCACTAGTTGATAAATTACATATTGTCCTCTTAGAAACAGTTGTTCAAGTTACAAAATTAAAGCATACAAAGTAGATCATCAAACAGTGAGAGTGTAAACAGCTACACATACATGTCTCTACATGTATTTCTATCCTTTCTGTATTAGAGGGAAAGACAAAACATAGCAAGACAAAACAAAATAAATTCCTATAAAAACATGAAACTAAAGAGTCATATAAAACCACAGTACAAGGTGATCTACAGTGATTGCTGTGCTGTTTCTTATTATCTTCAATAGAATGTCTATATCATCTGGCATGAATAAATATAGCAGTATAATTGGATATAGCAGTACCTAACAATATTAGTAAAAAATAAAACATTGTAGACAATATAAAACTTCAAAGACAGGTAATAATCAAACCAGAGTGGATATTCTAGTGAATCTTGTCATCTTAAGTGCAGTTGCCTATACTCTCAGACTTGATACTATCAATCATAACAGCTTTGAATAAAATCTATCAATACAAAACAGTGATCTAACAAACCAGATTTGATTACAATCAGTCATGGTAAAGCAGTGTAGGTTTTATAGAGCTTTAGATTAAGTTAATAGAAAATTAAGGATGATTACCATACTATATCCTGTTATTTTCAGGATTACTGTCCATGCCCTCAAATCTAGTACAGGTAGAATGACTGGAACAGAATATAATACATCTAAGCAGAGTAGTGTGAGTAATGTGGGTTTTTAAATCCTGGTGCACTATTAACAATATAGTGTATCAAGGTCATCTATCTTAGAGATTATAGCCAACCTTCTCTGCCTCATTTCTGCTGTGCTATTTTTCTGCCTTTGCTTGTCTACTTTTCTCCTTCATTCTACTGCCTGCCCTGCTCATTGAGGCCTTTCTGCCACTGTGCCTAAAATCCTGGTATTTTTTTATCTCTCTCTCTAGAATGTCCTTCAGTATTCTCAGTAGGGTAGGATTGGTGGTCACAAACTCCCCCAGTTCCTCTTTGTCATGGAAGCATCTTGTTTCTCCATTAATTTCTAGTGACAGTTTTGCAGGGTACATCAATCTGGGCTGGAGGTTATTTTCTTTCAGGGCTTGGAATATTTCACACCAAACTCTTCTTGAACTGATGGTCTGTGTGGAGAAGTCAGCCGTGATCCTGATGGGCTTACCTTTATAGGTAAACTGTTTCTTTCCTCTGACAGATTTTAATATTCTGTTTTTATATTGAATTTCTGGTATCTTGATTATTACATGTCTGGGTGTAGATCTGTTTTGGTTGTAGGTGGCTGGGGTTCTGTATGCCTCACATAACCAAATGTCATTTTCTTTTCCCATGCTTGGGAAGTTTTCCTTATTTCCATAAATAGCCTTTGCAATTTGCCTGTTTGTATTCCTGCTTATTTGTTCACATTTCTTATTCTTAAATAGTAGATTCTCTGATCGTCGTCTAGCCTTTGTATTGTTACTGCCTATTTCCTTGTTATTTTTAAGAGATCCTTCCTTTCATGATCACACATTGCAAACTTGTCTTCAAGTTTTGATAGTCTAACCTTAGTTTCTTTTAAGGCATTTTGCCAGCTTTTAATGGAATTTTAAATTTCCTGGTAGTCTCTTTGAATCTGCTTCTTGTATTCTATATTTTCTTTATATTCTTTATTGAATGTTTCTCTCCTTTTTTTGTGTTCCTCCCTTCTACCATCTGTATCTTCCCGAGAGATGCTCCCTGAGAGCATTTCTTTCATTACTCTACTCATATATTGCTTTACCTGATTTAATATTTCAGTTTTGAGCTCATCTACAAGGTCCCAAAGATATCTTTTAATGTCCATTGAAGCCATGCCTGCTGTTGTGTATTTGCTTCCCTCAGTCTCCCTTGTTTTTTCCTCTCTTGGATCAGGGCTCTCAGGGTTCTGGGCTGAGGGCCTCTTCCTGCCTTCCTCTCCTGTCATGGTCCCAGCTTCCTCCACACAGGTCACATTGCTGGTCCCAGCCCCCTTTCCTGTTGGCCACGCCTCCTCTGAAGCAGGCTTGTGAGGGCCCTCCCCACTCTCCTGACTGCTCTTATCACTGAGGTGCAAGCAGTGGCTGCCTATGCCTGCCCCTCCCCACCGGGCCAACCAAACTGCAGAGGCCTTCCCCCGGTTAGTGCTTGCTAGGCACAGGGAATTGATTTGGGATGGCTCATTGGGTCCCAGCCAGGGGCATAGCCCAGTCTAAGCAAATCCCACAAATCTGCTTTGGGGAGGGAGGAACCAACTGAAATCACTGTTGCTCCCAGTTCAGGCTCCTCCTGCTAGATTCCAACATGTCACCCATTGGATCATGCCCTTCCCATGGGGGTGGTGGTGTCCCAATCCCAGCACTGACCGTGGATTAATGAAAGTCCCTTTGCAGCTCCACTTTCTGTTGGGCTTACCAACCCCAATTTCAGCGCTGTTCTGCTTCCCGTGAGTCATGGTGGGAATGAGTTTGGGCAACTCTGCCGGCCGTGGTGGATTCAGGCTGGTGCAAATTCAGTCTGCTGCAAAATTGGGTTGCAGCGAAAACACTGTGTCCAGCTGTTCCAGTTGTAGTTCCAACGTATTTGATGAGCTTTTTTATGTTTTAATTTCTTCGTGTGTCAAGAGGATCCATCTCCCTCTGTCTGGGTCTCTCCAGGGTATTTTATTCTGGCATATGAGTTGTTTCTCCAGGGAGGCTCTGTTTTTTGTTGCTCACTGATCAGCCATCTTGTCTTCCTCCTCCTCTTGTTTTCTCTTTTTTGTCTGTTTGAGGCTAGGTCTCTCTATGCACTTCAGGCTGAGCTTCAGCTCACTTTGCTGCCTAGGCTGGCATCAAACCTGTCAGGTTTCTCCTGTCTCAGCCTCCCAGGTGTTGAGATAATAGGCATGCACAAACAGGCCAGGTTGATTTATCTTACACGATGTCACAAATGTTGGTAAATGTACCCTCATTTTACAGGCTAAAAAACAAATACAAAAAAAAACATGGGCACAGAGGATCAATGAATTCTCAAAGTGAGGGCAATATTAGGGACCCCTTTTTCCTCAGCTTTCACAACAGCTATGGTTTTGTCAACATAAACGAGGACCCTGCTTATTGCAGTTAGGGAGAATAATTTGAGCACATCTTGGAGAAACATTTATTCTCCTCATCCATATCAAGTGAAGGTAAATTTGAAGAAGATAGATTGGAAAAATGCAATATTTTAGTCATGTATTAGGCAGAAAGACTGACACATACCTGATCTTGGATTTCAAGAACATGAAAGGCTAAGAGGGAACATGTTACAAATTGTAGCATCTGGCTGCAGCTCTAGATGTTCCTGAGCAGGGAGGAGGGAAAGGGCCACAAGAGGATGGGAAAATGAATAAAAAGTGCCAAAAGCTGGGGTCAGGTGGAGGCCTCTGTCCTGATGGGGGAAAGCAAATTCCCAACCACTGTGGTGCACTTATGGATACATTTAGGAAGACAATGTCACATGACAGCCCTTGGCACAATATCTCATTGCTGAGTTAACTTTGGGGCTCAGGAATCACTGGTCTTGAGTAACTTGCTTGCCAGGAGCACTCAGTGTTCTCTCACTGGGCTTGCTCCAGTCTCCCAGGCACATGTGATTAAACTCCAGCTACAATTACTCCATACAACTAACACAAAATTTAAAATTTTTCTTTTTTTCCCTTTTTTTATATGTCTTTATAAAAAGGAACAGTGGAAAAAAAGAATTTTGAGTTTTCTATCTAAAAACATTTAAAGTTTTCTTTCAAAGTACGAATACCAATGAAGTACTCTTTTTACAAAAAAAAAAGTAGATATAGGAGCTTGGTCTGTTGGTACACTGTTATAATCTCAGTACATGGGAGGCTGAGGCAGAAGGATCACCACAAGTTTGAGGCTTAAAGTACATAATGAGTTAAAGGTTAGCCACAACTAGGCAGTAAGACACACTCTTAAAACAAATATTATACTCACCTACTTGCATGTGTTATAGAAAACTAAGCTATGTGGAAATTAATAGACAATCTAAGAGGGTCTAGGCTCTCAAGAAAGTCAGTGAAAACTAGAGACATCAGAATTGTGACTGGAGGCACAGCTAAAGAATGTAGGGCATCAAGATAAAGTCACATAGCTAGGTTGACATGCTTCCCTGGGGATAAGCACATCTTGAGATTACAGTGAGATTATAGTATTATGGGTACTACCCAGACCCTTAAACTGTGACATGCATGAGACACCTAGGGGTGAGACCAGAATCCAAGCCTTCCCCAAATATTCCTATTTTAGAAGTCACAGATAAGCCAAGGTTAATGATGTCAGCATACAGCCTTGCTACATGCTGCATTTCCTCAATGGATTTCTATTCCCTAGGTGACTCTACTTTTAAGCCTATAGAATGATTGTAGTGTGATCCAGTGGTACCCACATTATGAGTTTGCTGTAAAAATACTGCAGTAAGTTTGGGGATGTAGCTCAGTTCTTGCCTAGCATGCACAATGTGCTGTTTAATCCCCAGTATCACCACCAAAGATGTTAATAATTATTATAACAATAATAATCATAATGATAATGTACAGTATCTCTGAAAAAAGGCCTCTGTGACAAGCAGCTTGGGACACCTGCTGTGTCTTATGAGCTATCTCTCAAAAAACATTTTTTTTTTTTTTGTGGTACCAGGGATTGAACTCATGACCTCACACTTACCAGGCAGGTGCTTATGCCACTGAGCTAAATCCCCAGTCCAATAAACTTTCCTTATTCATCAACTTCTTTGTTCCTTAGAATTCATTCTTTGATTTCAAGAGTCACAAACTGGACCTGTCTGTTTTCTGACAGTTTGGAAAGTACATTTATCCATCTTGTGTCCCACTATGATAATTGGAAAGAAGTAAGAATGTAGTTTTATTTTTATAGCACCCCTAAAGATTTTGACTGCATTCTGGGTTGTGATTCTTTTTGGGTTGTTTTCTGGTTGCTTACACCTGTTATTAGTTGCTTGAGCAATGTTAAATGTGAGGAGGAGGTAACCTGCCAGGTGGGGAACTAGACTTCAGCCCTTTCCTGTGAGTCTTGCCATTCAGACTGTCAGGGAGGAGAACAAGAAGCCAACAGGAAGCCAAGCCCTTGGTGTGAGTCCACACCATGAGTGGGATGCTCAGAGGAGAACCAGACACCAGTCCTGTCATATGCCAGGGTTGAAAGACAAGTAGAGAAAACCACCCTCTACCCCCACCCGCCATGTAAGTGACTGGCTGACCTGGAGAAACACAAGTAGAGAGGATAGTGATTAAGTCAAAATAAAGCTTAATGTTTGTAGTGTTGAGTGTTTCACTGACTTTTCAGGCCAAAAGCTGGTAGTCTGAACATCTGCTTAGAGGATAACAACATCCAACATAGCATCTGTGGGGATCTACTTCTGAAGGTGGTGGTCACTGTTAATTCCCTATTATCTTCTTGGAAGTCCTGTAACATTTTCATTTTTCTGTTTGGTTGGATTTTATTCTGTTTGGTCTTGTTTGATTTTATTATATCTGACAGCCTGGGCAACTCTTTCAAAGATAATAAGATATATTATGGTAGTCATCTTCAATTTATACATTTATCTTGTTTGGAAATCCTGTATTACTTTCTATGTTTGGCTTGTATTGGCTGTGTTCTATTCTGTTTTGCTTGACTGTACTAAGTATGAAGGTTTGGACACCTATTTTGCAGACAACATGAGGCATTATGGTAACCATTGTTGATTTCCTATTAACTTGTTTTCAAATTCTGTGTCATACTGTTTTGTTTTCATTGACTTTATTGTGCTTTGTTTTGCTTGGTTTCATTCTTACAAAACTTGGTTTAATACTTACAAAACAATTTGAGAGCAGAAAAGACTAATGTCTTTATATTTAGGTTTCTTTGATGAGACATTTTTTTATTTTTTGTATGCAGAGCCTTGTATTGCTGTTTTGTTTATGCTGCATTTAGATTTACTTTTATTTAACTACTGGATTTCATTGTATTCCATTCTTGGCATTTTGGGTGGTCATGGTATCACTTGTTCTATTTGCAACAGCTGTGTGAAATTGCTTTAAAATTTTTAGTTATTTCTGCAGCTTGCAAAAGTGTGTCTGAGGATTCATCCAGAAGCTATTGGACAGGTTTTGGAGGTGATTCTTAATAGTGGGTCAGGAAATGCTAATATGCTTGTCTCTACAATCCCAAAACACTGCATTTCCTTTCTAATGGGAAGCTTCTGGATGCCCAGAAATGAAGTGCTCATCTATAAGAGAAGCAAAAGTAAGCCTTCCTTTACACAGACTATATAACCCCAATCCCAGAGTTTGAAGGCAATCTGAATGCATGCTCATCTATGAAGGCATACGTGAGGGTTTTGATTGAGCTGCCAACTGAGTATAAGCTTCTCATGTGACAATCCAGAGAAAACCTCATTCAGGTTCTTTGATTATTACTCTAATTTTCAGTTTGGCAATGTATTCGGGACCTGGCAAAGAGCCCTGAATATCTGTGTTAACAATATGGCAAGAGGATAAAATAAGAAGCAGACAAATTTAGTAATTCATGAAGAGTGTCTCTGAAGTTGATGTTTCCAGGTGGAATACAAGAGGGACACCCCAAGACAGCTACTCTTTTGGGGGGGCATGTTTCAGTGATATGTGGGGCTAGTGCAAGATTCAAAGTTGGTGCAAGACTCAGAGGTCTATGGCTCAAAGGGCAAGTATAGCCTTGGGATGACTGAAGAGGATGGAGATGATATCATGCTAAGAAGAATGTTGCCCTGTAGTGTTTTTCTAAACATAGTAATCTTAGTTTCAGTCTTAGTAAGTGGTAGAAGATGGCTCATCCCTAAAACTTTGATGTGAAATCTCAAATAGGTGGTCCTGATTATCCCAAACCTCCATATTATTCTTTCAGGAGATATGTAAAATTAGCCCTTGTGAATTTGTGGTCCCTACAGCAATGCATTTAAATTTTTTTTTTCATTTTGAACAGACTAAAATAAAATAAAATGGAACAAAGCAAATCACAACACAACAATGCAAGCAACACTGGACCTGAAAATAAAGCAATAGGAAATCAGCAGTTTTCTTTGAAATAGTTGTCCTCAACTTCACACACAATAGAATCCAACAAAACCATACAGTGTAAAACCAATCAAAACTAGGTAATGAAAGCATTATGGACTTCAAAACACTCCAATAGATAATCAATCACAGCTACCATCATGTCTCTTGTTTTCCTCAAAATATCTGTCCATCCCTTCACACATAATGAAGTCAAATAATGGCAAACAGAGTCAAACCAACCAAAACAAAAGAATGAAAGCATCACAGGACTTCAAAAGCAATTAACAGGAAACCAATGATTTTTACTATAATGTCTCCTTTTCTTCAGTCAGTGATAACTTTTATGTTTACTGGTATGATTCACTAAGGACCTACTAGAGACCCACCCTAGGAATGCTTTTGGTCTTCATTCTCTTTCTGCCCTTGCCAGGAGTAGGATTTGTTTCCTGTGCCATGCATAGAGTCACTCTTCTGGCTCTTCTCCACTGTTCTGCCTCTGTGAAATAAGACAATTGATTACAGCAATGCTTTGTCCATGGCATTATCTTTGTGGCTGTTAGATTCCCTGTTGCTCCCTGTACCCATTCCAGAGTGAAGCTAACCTTCACTTGTCTCTGAGTCATATTCTAAAAATGTAATCTAGATTTAATCCTGAAACACTCAAGGAATAAATATAAAATTTTAGTCCAAGATAATCAGCCTTTATTTTCTTAGACAGAACTGGAAATTTACTCCTTTTACACTCCTCTCCCTTCAAAACTGTTGCTCCACAACATAAAGTGACAATGTTTTACAACACAAAGAAGTTTCATGGATAGAATAAAACACATTCGTAGGCAACCTTACTGATTTGAGGGGAAACACGTTTTCAAGTACGATCATAGTCTCAGTCCATAGAGGATTGCCTCTCTCCTGCCATGATTTTTCTCCAGTACACCTTGAAAAGCCAGCTACCATTCGTGGAAAGATGCCAACCAGGGCCTTTAAGATGGATAATCAATAGTGAAGTATGGTCCAAGGACACAGATTCATAGTGTTGGGGGTCTGGGCACAAAGTAAGTCAGGCTAACCCAGTTTAAGCCTCTTCCTTGCAGTGCAGTTCAGAGCTTCTGCCACTGGATTGTGATAAATATACGGGCTTTAGATTAGCACAGAGCAAGAGTGGTAGAAAGGGATACTTTCTTGCCCCTTGTTTCTTTCAAAACGGGAAGAAATTCATCTGCTGCAAGGCCAATTGGAGCCTTAGCCAACCTAATTCACCCACTGCTTGCAATATATACTAACTCCAGTGTCGCCTAGTATCGTTCTTCAGCCTACCTGGCCTGAGCACACCCCTGAAAATAAAACAACTGAAATTCCTTACGTAGTTGTGGAGGACCACCTTCATGACTCTCCTTCACAGAAAAGCAATTATCTCTCCATTTTGGCTAAACCTGGCCCTGTTTCCATGTATTAATATGTACAGAGCTGGCTAGGACTCCAACCCTGCGGCTCCCAAAAAGCGTATGTGAAGTTTAAATTACAGGCCATGATTTCACAGGCTATAAGCTTACACATCAGAGTTGGAGCATCAACCCCTAAACATTACATACTACCTCAAACTCTATTATGCAGATTTCTCTCTATATATGTCCTGCACTCTTCATGTTGGTGATTTCAGGCCACCTAACTAGCCTAGCTCATGACATTCACACACTTCCGGCCATTCTCATAGTCACTTAATCTCAAGCCAATCCCACCATTGAGAATTAATAAAACCCAGGTTTGGCCTTGTGTTGAAGCATTTGTTCCAGTGAACAATCACCCTAGCAGGACTTAACATCTCCATGGCACCCCACAATGACAGATATGCCTTAGTGTATTTCTTCTCGCTGTTGGTTGCAGTGGAGTGGTAGATTGGAATTAATTGGGTAGAGTTTCAATAATTTTCCTATGGGATTACAAATGTAAACTTTCTGGACTGTGATGAGGACTGGGAAATGCACTGTATATATCATCTGTCCCTTTATATAAGTCTATGAAACTAGCTGTTTTGGTAATCAGCTGTGGCTATAAAACAGGTGACCACTGAAACAAGAAACCTGTATAGCTGGTCATTCTAATCAGAGAATCATCAGCCTAGGCGCCTTCTTAAAACAGTCGTTGATTTCAGAAAAGTAACTGTGTTTTTTTTTCCTTTCTTTTCCTTCTGATTGTTATTACAAAGTGTCTCTGTTAACTGATCTATAAAAGAAGTTCTGACTAACCTGTTTATAATTACAAACCTAAGAAATCTACAGTGGTTATTGTAGCTTACCTTGGCCAACTACAACTGAGAGTGTACATTGCTTTAAAATCGCTTTGTGTGTTCATATTATTTATGCTCTGTACAATTAGTGTGTGTTAATAACTGGTTAATGCACATGCAGCTGCTTTATTTATTTATTTATTTATTTATTTATTTATTGGTTCCTTTTGAGATTTCCATGAACAAAACATCTCTTGAGCTTTTCAGTACAGCAAAGCTTATTTAAAACTTTAACAGATGGGGACTCCTAGTGTCAAGACTTACAAAAAAATCACTTAGAGTTTGCTAGCATAAAGGTTTTAAAAGGTTTTGTGCATGTTTCTATGTGTCAAGTCTCAGCTATGTGCTGTATTTTAGTTGGTACATGGTTAAGTACATTCCTGATAGAGCTCACATATCTTACTTCACATGGTGAAGAGTAAACTAACCCAACAGAAATAAAGATGACACAAAAGTTGTTCACATATTTTATCTAGCTTGTTCACTAATTGAAGTAACCTAAAATGATTGAGTCTATCAAAGCAAAGTCTATTGTTGCTTATCTATGGTAACTTTAGTCTTTTTGCTTAGTAATAACTAGGGAAATATATCTCTAGGGAAATGGATGTATCTGGAGTCACTGCTCTCGAATGAAATAAGTTAGACACAGACATAAATAGCATGTAGTTTCTCTACTGTGAGAAACTAAAAGTGTAAATAAAGACAAAAGTGTACAATAGATATTGAGAAATAGGAAGAAATGTCCCCAGTAGGGAGAGGGATGGGGGAGGAGGAGGGAGAAAGGAAAGAAGAGAAACCTAAAAATAATGATAAAAGAAGAAAAACATGGAAATAAAGCCTTTGTAATTGACAAGAGGAAGAGAGGTGAAGGGAAGGGTAGGAGAATGGAAAAATATAACAAGTTTTGCTATGTGCCGGTTCAAATTCTCTATGATGAACGTGATGCCTGTGTACGTATAACATGCACCAATGTATCTGATTGCAAAAAGATTTTAAAGATAAGATGTCTGGTGTAAAATGTTTAAATACTAAGACTTGATTCCCATGAGTCATCTAAAGCAATTATTAAGATATATTCAAGTTGGCTATAATTAAAATGTTCAGCACTGCATGTCTACAGCAATGAGGTTTCTCTTCTTCTGCTTGTAAAACTATATTCAATAGTATAATGTAATACCTTGATTCTCAAATGCTTCTGTGTGTGAATAATTAGGCTTCCAAATAGAAACATTCAGCAAATTATTGCCTCCCTTCATGAACACAGCATCAGGTGACAACCACAACTGCAGACATCTTCACTGCATGAACATGAGTGCAGACATCTTCTCCAGAATCAGAAACCTAATTAAGTTCATGAGGCACAATAACATTGTACTTGTGTTTCCCAAGTGCACAGACCTTCAAAGTCACTGAACTGATAGGCCATCTTATCACATCATTGACTCCTAGCTAAAGTTATTTATGGTGATAGTCTTTCTGCGTTGAAGCATCTGGCCATCCCTTACTCATGTTTGAATTATTTGGGATGAAATATGCATGCCTTTCCAGAAGGAGACAGCCAGACACATGATGGAGACAGTGTTTCAAGGCTTGTGACATGTGATTTTTATATGTACTTCATATATTTATTAAAGCACTAGAGATGTGAAAACATGCTTTAGTCCAGGCCTTGTCACTCTAAAAATTAAAGATTAGACAGTAACAACACATCAAGTACATCTAGAGACAGTTCAGTGTTAGACAGGGTCACACTGTGTAGTTCAGACTGGCCTTAAACTCTCTTGGAGCCCAGTCTTACCTGAAACTCCTAGAAACCCACAAGCCTCCATCTCTAGAGTGCTAAGATCCCTACAAAGCACCACAATACCCATCTCAAGTGGATTCTGCTTAAGTAGCACTCTATCAAAAGTAAAACTTAGGTAAAATTTCTTTGTGTTATTTAATATATCATATTTATATAAAGCTAACTGATTTAAAAGTTTATAGAGTTAGAAAGTTTATATAGTTAGTTCAAGTTACAAAATTAAAGCATAAAATATGGGAAGAAAATAAAAATGAAATAAAAAAGTTTATATACTAAGTTGAACACTTATAATCTTTTTCAGAGATAATAAAATCTAAATGTTACATTAATGTCAGCATGATAGCCATGCTAAAATTTGATCTTGTGTTTGATCTCAGGTTTTCTCCATACATTTTTTCCTTTTTTTTTTTTTTTTTTTTGGTATTGGGAATTGAACTCATGACCACGTGCTTGCCAGGCAGGGACTTACACCACTGAGCTAAATCCCGAGCCCTCTCCATAAGTTTTTGTCAGTGTTGTGTGTTAATACAGCACACAAGCTGAAACTTTAAGACAATCATAACAAAAAAACAACAATTCCTTGGTCACATTATATATTTAAACTCTTTTCCTGGGAGTTCAACAACTGGGATTAGAAACCACAGATACTAAACTAACTAAACTAAAAGGACAACAAGTATATTTCCCCTGATTCTCAAGTTGAATGGGGAACCAGGACATGAGGGGACATTTTCTACAGGATCCCACAACTTTGATGAGTCATCCAACTTCCTGAAGTGGGAGATTGTTGGCACCAAGGAGGCAGGAGTCAATCAATTTACAGTGTGCCAACAGTGAAGTCATCAGAGAGACAAATGCCCCCAGAGTTCCATGAGAAGCCACATGGTCAAGCAACAGTGTGACCTATGCTGGTGACTGACACTGACAGAGGAGTTGAGAGGTTCTGTAATGGTTCCAAAAGAATGCCTTGATAGTGTGACCTTGATAGAGATCCAGAGGTTAATTTTGATGAACACAAGTCTCAGTTTAATGTGGTCTAGATCACCCAGAAAAAAGTATAACCAAAGATGTATAAAAGTCTTAGTATACTACCAAATACTAGGTATTAAAAGGGTTGAGCTCCAATCCCTTATCCCTTATCTTCAGCTACACCTGCAGCTGATCACTGCTATGATTCAATGAGCCTAGAAAGCTAGGGTGGAAGCTGTAAGAGCTCAACAAGAGTTTTCAAAATTTCTTAGATAAAATTGTCTTTCAAAACTACTGAAATCTTCATCTTTTTAAAGCTGAAACTGTAGGAACTTAGGCAAAATAATATCAGACTTGTGGATAAACTCAATCAGTAGAGAGATCTAGGAACCAACGTGTTACAAGTGTTCCTCCAACTCCTTTAGGTGAGTGTCAGGATGTAGGTGTTTTCCCCAATTTTCCTTTGCATTATAATAATCATGCTATGGTCATACAGGCTTGAATTTCTTGAAAGAATCACTTTCTTCTCACATAGAACTGCCAATCTCCACTCCATTGTGCTGATGAGCCAATGTTAAGTGTTCTGACCTCCTGTTACTGGGCTCTACTAGATGCATCCTCTGAAGAGACTTCATAAGTGGCAAAAACCAACATGTCTTCTACCCAAGTCCTATTACGTTAGTTGCTGAGACAAGGCTCCTTACTATAGTCTCCCCTGTACCAGCCCTAAACAGCTCCAACTAGCTAAATTAAAACAGTACCAATTCTCCACCAACTGTATTCAGGGATACCTCTTCAGACAGGGGAACAATATGGGCAGCTCAGTGAAATAGAAACTAATATACAGTCACAGAGGAACTGACCTCCTTAGGAGGTCAGCAAAACATAGACATGAGAATTGTTATTGGAGATTCAGCTAAAGAATGAAAGGCTTCAAAGTTAAAAAGTCCAGGCTTGCATACTTCCCTAATGGATTAGCAGAACATGTGACTATAGAGAGAGTAGTACTCATTACTCATTACACCTTGTAATAGCCATTTTTGATTTCCCTATTACCTTGTTTTGAAGTCTCATTTCACTTTCCCTGTTTCATTTTGATTGGCTTTAATTTGCTTTATTTTGTTGGGTGTTATTCTCTTTAAAATAAAATCATAAAATTAAATAAATGTCCATAAATGTACTGGTTGTTTTTAACATGAGAAGATGACTTGCTTGTCTTACTTCCTTTTGAGATAACAGATGTATGAATTCAACTCTTTTCCTTTTATTTAGGGCACTGAGGGGCAGTGTTTCTCTATTTCCCTACAAAGATACAAAGTTAACTTATCAAAATTCATAGGATAGGATGGAAGCAATCATAAGAGATGGAATAGATACAAAACATTTTTCAAAACAATTTGTCATCATCTAGGAAGGCTAAAAGAAGAGTTTATGTGACATAGAAATTCACTTCAGGGACAATGAACTTCAAAATAACCTTAAAAAACACACTCAGACTGAAGCATATCACAGTTCAGTTAAAATGCAGTGTGCTTTGGTAGCTGGAATCTGATTCCAGAAAGTGGGTTACTGGAGTCTTGAGAGGGATCAGTACATTGTTCCATGTCTCTCCACTGCTTTCTCCACCTCTTTGGTTCCTGGCTGCCCTGGGTTGAGCAGCTTTACTCTCTCATGCACTTTCACCATACTCTACTTGGGAAGAACCAGACAACAATCACTGAGGTCTCTGAATATCTGAACCAAAATAGATCTCTGCTCCATAAACTGTGCATGTCAAGGATCTTGTTGCAGTCACAGGCAAGTGAGGAATAACACTTCTAGTCAACATACCACACTGACAGTCCTAGACAGAATACTCAGATAAGAAAAAGAAATATGAGGCCCATACATCAGAAACCAATAAATAAATGCACATCTGTTTGCTAAGATAATGATCTTACACATAGAAAACCTAGAAAATATACTGAAAAAACTGTAAATCAGTCAATTCAGCCAATCTACAGCACATGACATCTACATACAAAAACTAGTTGCATGTCTAGACACTAGCAAAGTACAACCTCCCCCCAAAAAACCCCAACAAAACAAAATTACCCCACATACAAGAGCATCAGAAACAAAAATTCTTTGGGATAAATTTAAACAACAATTTACAAATCTGCACACTAATACCTGTAAGTTCCAAACATATAAATAGCTGTCCATGTTCATACACTAGAAAAATCAACAATGTCAAAACACCCATTCAACCCAAAGCAATGTACAGGTTCAATGCAATTGCTAAACATTCCAATAGCATTATCCACATGAAATATTAGCAGTCTAATCATATGCAGATCAATAAATGTAAATACCATTCAATAGAGCAAAAAATAAGAATCACATGATCATTTCTATAGATGCAGAAAAAGCTTTTTATAATGTCCAACACTTATTTATGATAAGAACCTTACAGAAAATTGGAATAGATGGTCTTTACCTCAATATGGTAAAAGCCATCTATGACAAACCAACAGCCAGCATCATATTAAATGGCCAAAAATTGAAAGCCTTTATCCTAAAATCAGGAACAAGAAAAGGATGTCCATTATCACCAATTCTATTCAATATAGTGATGGAAATACTAGCCAGAGCAATTAGACAAGAGAGAGAAATAAAAGGAAGATCCCCAAAACTCCATTGAAAGACTCCTAGGTATAATAAATAAATTCAGTAAGATAGGTGGATACAAAGTCAACACTCAAAAATCAATAGCATTCCTATCACAAACAATGAACTCACTGAGACAGAAATAAGAGAAGTGACAGTCTTCAAAATAGCATCCAAAAAAAAAAAAAGAAATATATAAGAATCAATGTAACAAAACAAGCAAAACATCTATTCAGGGAAAATTATAATACCCTGAAAAAAGAAATTGAAGAGGACCCCATAAAATGGAAAGACATCCCTTGTTCTTGGATAGGAAGAATAAATATTGTGAAAATTGACATTCTCCCAAAATTATTATACAGATTTAAAGCAATCCCAATCAAAATACCACTAACATACCTCATAGATCTAGAGAAATCACTCCTAAAATTCATTGGGAAGCAGAAGAGACCTAGAATAACAAAGGCAATTCTAAGCAGCAAAGGCAAGGCAGGAGGCATCACAATCCCTGACTTGAAGTTATACTACAAAGCTACTATAACAAAATCAACATTGTACTATAATAAAAACAGACCTGAAAACCAATAGAATAGATTGGAAGAAACAACTACAACTACAAACACACTCAGCCACCTTATCTTTGATAAAGGGGCCAAACATGTTCACTGGAAGAATGATAGTCTCTTTAATAAATGGTGCTGGAAAGATTGGCTACCCATATGACAAAAACTAAAACTAGACTCATGGCTATCATCATGTACTAAACTAAAATTTAAGTGGATTAAAGATCTAAATATTAAAATAGAAATGCTAAATCTGTTGGAAGACAAAGTAGGTAGAAATCTTGAAGACATAGGGGTAGGTAGAGAATGCATAAAGAAGAATCAAACTGCATAGGAAATACTTCCCAGAATCAGTAACTGGGATCATATTTTATTAAAGAGTTTTTGCATGTTGAAAGAAATCTTCAGCATTGCGAAAAGAAAATCCAGAAATTGGGAAAAAATCTTAGTCAACTGTTCCTCAGACAAAGGACTTCTGTCTAGAATATATAAAGAATTAAAAAATTCAGACCCCCAAAATTCAAAGACCCAATCCAAAAATGGGCATCTGAGATGAACACACAGTTCTCAGATGAAGAAATACAAAAGACAAATAATATATGAAAAAATGTTTATCATCATTAGTCTTAGAGAAATGCAAATTAAAATCACAGTGAGATTCCATCTCACTCCAGAAAGAATGGCCAGGATAAAGAAAACTACCAACAACAAATGCCAGAAGGCTGTGGGGAAAAAGGAACTCTTCTGCACTGTTGGTGGGAGGGTAGACTGGTGCAACCACTGTGGAGGTCAGTCTGGAGGTTCCTCAAAATGCTGTGACTGGAAGTCCCATTTGACCCAGCTATTCCTCTTCTGGGCATATTCCCAGAAGAACTGAAAACATCATATCACAGTGATATATGTGCACCCATGTTTATAGCAGCACAACTTGTAATAGCTAGACTTGGAAACAACCTAAATGAACATCACCTGAGGAATGAATAAAAAAGATGTGGCATTTTTATACAATGAAGTACTACTCAGCTATACAAAATGATCACATTGAGATATTTATAAATAAATGGATGCAACTTGAGAACATACTCATATGCAAAATAAATCAAACTTACATGTATAAATATCATATAGTCTCCATAGTTGA
Organism: Hydrochoerus hydrochaeris; assembly: GCA_004027455.1. Classification (NCBI taxonomy): domain Eukaryota; kingdom Metazoa; phylum Chordata; class Mammalia; order Rodentia; family Hydrochaeridae; genus Hydrochoerus; species Hydrochoerus hydrochaeris. The sequence goes on from PVLA01014199.1 coordinate 30,544, forward strand.
AGAAATGGTAAGAGTATGTAAGACACAAAATCCTCAATAAATACAGTGAAAGGCTAAAATCTGCTCAAAAGAGGTAAAGTAATATCTCAAGGAAATGGAGGAAAAAGAAAAAGGAAGGCAAAAGAAAAATTATCTGAAATTGTATAAACATATTTAGGACAGCTAAAATGGTTGTGCTACAAGTTCCATAAGTTCTTTAAACAAACAGCTAACATTCATAGGATTGGGACAATTTTGCTCATTAGAGTCTGGTGATCTGAGGAACTCTTGAAGATCATTATGTAAAATAACAACCCTAGTTATGCTCCTACCATCTTGTTTTGAAGAACTATATCATTATTGTTTTGGCTCTTTGTTATTGTTACTTGTTTTTTTTTTGTTTCATCTTTTTCTAGTAATTCATTTTGTTTTGGTTTGTTTTACCCTCTAAAACAGAAAGGATAAGCCAGGCATGGTGGCTCACACCTGTAATCCCAGCACTCGGGAGGCTGAGGCAGGAGGATCATTGCCAGTTCAAGACCAGCCTAAGTTACAAAGTGAGCTCAAGGCCAGCCTGAACTGCAGAGAGACCCTGCCTCAAAAAGACAAAAAATAAAATAAAATAAAATAAAATAAAATAGAAAGGATAGGTACACATGTAGCAGCTTATCCATGCTTAGAACTTCCCATAAACAGTTTATGAGAATCGATTATATTATGCATGATGAAGTGAACAGCTACTTTGAAGAAAAAGAGACATTATGGTATCCATTGCTGATACTGTATCGTCATGCTGTGAAATCCAGTAATGCTATTATTATTTGTTCAGAGTGGTTTTAGTCTCTTTTATATTGTTTAATATCAACATACACGAAGGTATCAACAGCTAATTGAACAAGAACAAGAGACATTATGGCAGCCATTGTTGATTTTCCTGTTGCCTGGATTGAAGGCCTATAATGCCTTCATCATTCTGTTCTGATCAGTTTAATACTATTTTGTTTTGTATGAATTCACTGTGTGTGAAGATATGGATCACTATTTGGAAGAAAACAGAAGACATTATGGTAGCCATGGTAGATCTCCTGTTATCTTGCTTTGAAATCTGTGTCACTTACATTGTTTTCTTCTGATCTACTTTGTTCTGTTTTGTTATTTTTAGTCTTACCCTCTTTAAAATGAAAAAAAATTTGCATAGTTTTACAAAAAAAAAAGACAGTTCAAAATCTTTTTTTCCACTGATTTCTTTTTATAAACAAATAGTTACTTCTGTGTTAGTTCCATGGGGCACCTGTAGCTGGAGGTAAATCACACATGCCTGGGGGCTGAAGCAACCTCACTGAGACAACACTGAGTGCCCATGGCGCTGCTCCAGGCCAGTGAATCCTGAGCCCAAAACTAGCTAAGCAATGGGATGCTGTACAAAAGGCTGTCATGTGATGCTATCTTGCTAAATGTATCCATAAGTGCACTACAGCGGTTGAGAATTTGCATTCCTCCATCAGGATAGAGGCCTCCACCTGA